>JAJHPJ010000017.1:0-116340 GCA_026724395.1 Theileria sp. buffalo | reverse complement strand
ACATAAATGATATCTAGTAAATGTGAAAATAGTATACAAACTTAGAATTGAATTGTCAATATTTAAAAAGAAATTAATAATGTGTATTCACCACATAATTATATAAATATTATTAAAGATATACAATCCACTGTATTATTATGTTATATAATTATTAAATATTATAATGGATAAGGAAAAGTTAAATTTGTTTAATTAAATGAGTTGTTCGTATAAATAGTCGAAATGACTAATAATGATACTTCTATATCTGATAATTCAAATACACTTAAAAAGGCTCCACACATTGAAGTCATTCTATCTCGTAAAGGTATCAGTAAATACAAATATAAATTATATACATTCGTTATTATCGCATTATTACAACTTTTTGTAAATTATGACAACGGCGTCGTTCCAGTTTCTCTCAAATGGATCCAAGATCCATATAACTTTTCTAGCACTCAACTGGGTATTATGGGCTCACTTCCGTACTTTGCCTATGTTTCAATGTCACCATTTATGTCATATTTATTTTTGGCATTTAGTTCTCAACCTGTAATTACTATCTCCCTGATTGTCAATCTCCTGTCATTGGTTGTTTATGGTCTTTCTTTCAATAAGTCTATGTTTTTTGTCTCTAAATTTTGTATTGGTGCATCTCAGGCATTGTTCACAACATACTATCCCATATGGGTTGATACTTTTGCTCCAAAATTTCACAGGAATCTCTGGATGTCAATATTACAAGGTGGTGTAGTAATCGGCATGACATCTGGATATATTATAACCTCACTATTTTCTTTCGTGGGTGATAGGGGTTGGAGATATAGTATGCTTACTCAGATTTTATATGGGACGATTCTAACTATTTTGTTTTATTCAATTCCCAAGGAGTTTATTAATTTCGATCCATCTAAATATGAAAATCTGGATCTTGATCTTTGCACATGTAATAAATCACAATCGACCACTATGGACGTCGATACTGACAAGAGTGTCTGTTTAACCGGTTCCGGCGACGACTTGCCAAATTCTCAAGATTATGTTCTTAAACGTTATCGTAGCCTAGACTTTGTTTCAAAGGTATCATCACTAGGAATTACGAACAAACAACATATTTTGAGAACTCGTTCCAGCTTTGATGGCTCATTTAATAAATCTGAGTATTCTAAATGCACTAAATGTTTTATAACCAATGTTAAATTATATCAAGAAACAATGAGTGTAAAAAATTTATCAGCATGGTCTAAATTTAAAATGTTAGCTAAACATAATATATTCATTTTAACCTGTATTGGGATATCTGCATTATATTTTGAGGTTACTGGAATTCATTTATGGATGACAACAATAGGCGTTAATTATTTGAAAATTAAGGAAAAATTTTTTCATATTATTTTTTCAATAGAAATAATAACGGGCCCTGTGATTGGAATAATAACCGGATCCTACTTGATTGACCAAATTATCTATCATTATCCTGAGCACCCACTTTTGGTTGATATTACCCTCATCATCTACGCATTATTTGCTATATTATTTGGAATAATACTGATTTGTATACAAAACCCAATGACAGTTTCCATTTGTGTTTTTGTTATAATATTTTGTGGAGCTTCGATAGTTCCACCATTAACATTACAATCAGTTGAATATCTTCCTCATAGGCTTAAGCCGGCAGGTGCATCATTTTTCATATGCCAATATCATATATTTGGTTTCACATTGGGTTCTATAATTCCAGGAATAGCTATAGACATATCTCATAACCATACTTCGGCACTTTGTGTAATATATTTGTCAGGGTTCGTAGGATTAGCGTCTTATGTTCTTATAATTATTATCAAGCGCAATTCATTTAAAAGGCAATGATAAAGGCATGTTTCCTATTTTAAATTTCCATTTAATTGTATTTTACTTTTATTTCCAAACATTCGAATCACGATCGAACTCGACGAAATAATACTCACAACATCATCGTCGTTTTCTTATGATAAAAGATCAATTTGATACGAAAATTTTTATGTTAATTATTACATAAATGATATCTAGTAAATGTGAAAATAGTATACAAACTTAGAATTGAATTGTCAATATTTAAAAAGAAATTAATAATGTGTATTCACCACATAATTATATAAATATTATTAAAGATATACAATACACTGTATTATTATGTTATATAATTATTAAATATTAAAATGGATAAGGAAAAGTTAAATTTGTTTAATTAAATGAGTTGTTCGTATAAATAGTCGAAATGACTAATAATGATACTTCTATATCTGATAATTCAAATTTCAATTACGCTTCTGATAAAACAAACAAAGAAAATACACGTGAATACAAATATAAATTATATACATTCGTTATTATCGCATTATTACAACTTTTTGTAAATTATGACAACGGCGTTGTTCCAGTTTCTCTCAAATGGATCCAAGGTCCATATAACTTTACTAGCACTGAACTGGGTATTATGGGTTCGCTTGCATACTTTGCCTATGTTTCAATGTCACCATTTATGTCATATTTATTTCTGGCATTTAGTTCACAAATGGTAATAACCGTTGGTTTATTTATTAATCTTTTATCATTGGTTGTTTATGGTCTTTCTTTCAATAAGTATATGTTTTTTGTCTCTAAATTTTGTATTGGTGCATCTCAGGCATTGTTCACAACATACTATCCTATATGGGTTGATACTTTTGCTCCAAAATTCCACAGAAATTTGTGGATGTCAATAATTCAAGGTGGAATAGTAATTGGAATGACAGTTGGATATACTGTCACTTCACTATTTTCTTTTGCTCGTGATAAAGGATGGCGATACAGCATTTTTACTCAGGTTATATGTGGATTCATTTTAATAGTTTTGTTTTATTTGATTCCAAAGGAATTTGTTAATTTCGATCCATCAAGGGACGAACGCGTGGATTTTAATCTCTGTTCATGTGAAAATTCGTTTTCCGATAATATTAAAGTCGATATTGACAAAGATGTTTCCTTAACCAGTTCGAGTGATAATTTATCTAATAGTAAACATTCCATTCTTAAACGTTATCGTAGCCTAGACTTTGTTTCAAAGGTACCTTCGGTCCAAATTAATAATCATATTTTGAGAACTCATTCCAGCTTTGATACTTCCACAAATAAATCTGAATATTCCAAATGCAGTAAATGTTTTATAAACAATGTTAAATTATATCAAGAAACACTCAGTGTAAAAAAACTTTCTACTTGGTCAAAATTTAAATTATTAATTAAACATAATATATTCATCTTATCGTGTATCGGAATGTCCTCAATTACATTTTCTGCAGCAGGAATGAATTTTTGGATAACTAAAATATTGATAACCCACATTAAAATGAATGAAAAGGGAGTTTATTTTATATGTTCGATTCAACCAATAACTGGTGTATTGTTTGGAATAATTAGTGGATCACATTTGATTGACAGAATTATTTATCATTATCCCGACCTTCCACTTTTAGTTGATATAACGCTCATAGTTTGGTCGATATTGATATGCTTATTTGATATTGTTGTAATCGTATTACAAGTTCCAATTGTTTATGGATTTTGTGTTTTTATTATATTGTTTTTTGGATCAGCAGTAGTCCCAACAATAACATTGCAGGCAGTTGCGTATCTTCCTCACAGGCTCAAACCAGCAGGTGCTACTTTCTTCATATGTCAATATCATATATTAGGTTTTACACTAGGTACTATAATGCCAGGAATCGCAATAGATATATTTAACAGTTACACCGCTTCTCTTTGTGTCATTTACCTTCCGGGTTTTGTCCTGTTAACCTGTTGTATCTCGATTATGTATATTAAATGGCATAGAATAAAAAATGCGAGACTAACAGGAAGAAGTATATATATTAAGGGTGTGGTTGTAATTTAATGTTTTTTTGAATTTGAAATATAAATAATGGAATATTCAGAATTTAATTTCGTAGCATTCCTATAAAATATTAAACACCAATAATTTATTTAAAAATCGTTATTTTTTTGTAAAGGTCAAAATACAAATTTTATAAAATAATGTTCACTCGTTATCACTAATTATTGTGTAAATATTTTAATAGTGCTACGGTACTACTATTTAATCAAAATGTAATGGTTTTAGTCTAATTACACAATTGTGGAATAAATTGTTTTTGTAAAATAATATTTAATGTTTGATGTTTAAATAGATTCAATGATGAAGTAATACACACTAATGACAGAGAATTTGAATACTTAATTCCCATAACATGAAAATTTTCTCATAATTTAACATGACTAAAAATGTTGATTCCAATTTGAATAACAATTCTGACAAAAAAAACATAAAAGTAAGAAGGAGATGCGGATACAAACTATACACATTTGTTATAATAACGTTGATACAGATATTTGTAAACTATGACAGCGGCGTCATTCCACTTTCCTTGCATTGGATTCAGGAACCATACAACTTTACTAGCACTGAGCTCGGTATTATGGGCTCTCTTTCATATTTCGCGTATGTTGTGATGTCGTCATTCATGCCATACATATATTTGGCATTTAGTTCTCAAATTGTGGTAACTGTCGGTATGGCTATCAAAGTTTTGTCATTGGTTGTTTATGCTCTTGCCTCCAATAAGTGCATGTTCTTCATTTCAAGATTTTGTATTGGTGCTTCCCAATCCTTGTTCATAACATACTATCCTATATGGGTTGATACATTCGCCCCCAAATTCTATAGAAATATCTGGATATCCATAATTCAAAGTGGAATAATTATTGGCATGACTTTGGGGTATGCTATTACATCGGCATTTTCATTTATCCGTGATAAATGTTGGAGATACAGTATTCTTGTTCAAATTTTTTATGGGACGATTTTAATAGTTTTGTTTTATTTGATTCCAAAGGAATTTGTTAATTTCGATCCATCAAGAGACGAACACATGGATTTTAATCTCTGTTCATGTGAAAATTCGTTTTCCGATAATATTAAAGTCGATAAAGATAAGAGTGTCTGTTTAACAGGTTCCGGCTACGACTTGCCAAATTCTCAAAATTATGTTCTTAAACGTTATCGTAGCCTAGACTTTGTTTCAAAGGTATCATCACTAGGGATGAGTGATAATGAACTTCTATCTAGAACTCGTTCCAGTTTTGATACTTCCACAAATAAATCTGAATATTCCAAATGCAGTAAATGTTTTGTAAACAATGTTAAATTATATCAAGAAACACTCAGTGTAAAAAAACTTTCTATTTGGTCAAAATTTAAATTGCTAGCTAAACATAATATATACATCTTAACCTGTATTTTAATGTCTTCAATCACATTTTGTGCCATGGGAATGAATTTTTGGATGACGAAAATATGTTTAACCTACATTAAAATGAATGAAATGCAAGTTTATTTTATATTTTCGATTCAACCAATAATTGCTCCTTTGTTAGGGATAATCACCGGATCCTATCTGATTGACAGAATTAATTATCATTATCCAGAACATCCACTTCTAGTTGACGTTGTTCTTATAGTCTGGTCATTATTCTTAACAATATCTGGACTTGTAGTGATTTTTGTACAAAATTCAATATCACTTGGGATATGTCTCTTTATCATGATGTTTTTCGGAGCTTCAATAATTCCAACATTAACATTACAATCTGTTGCATATCTACCTCATAGGCTCAAACCTGCGGGATCATCGTTCTTCATATGCCAATATCATATATTAGGTTTTACACTGGGTGCTATAATGCCTGGAATAGCAATGGACTTGTTCCATAGCTATACTGCAGCTCTTATTGTAATGTATTTGCCAGGCTTCATCTTATTGGCCTGTTGTATCGCCATCCTCTACATTAAATGGCATAAGATTAAAAAGACACGACGAACAGGAACAAGTGTATATATTAAGGGGGTCGTTGTAATATAATGTTTTTCCGAATTTGAAAGACGCCATGGTATGCGACTGCTGGATTTAATCTCACATTGTTTTAAAATATTATCCTGTCAAACACTAATAATTTATTTAAAAATAATATTGTTTCCCCTGAGGGATAAGATTTCAATTTTATAAAATGAACCTTATATGTTAACATTAATTATCGTTTTAATAATCTTCTACACCATTAATTTATATAGAAATAGAAATGCTTTATTTGATACGAAAAACGAATAGTTCAAGTTAATAATTTAGAAAAAATCATTTAGATTATCAATATAATTTAAATCAAAGAAATACATTAATGATTCAGCTCTTATCATACATAATATACAATAAATTCATTTTTTAGATGGGGGATCATTATCGAATTTATTTCATATTATTCATTTTTTAAAATTATCATTATAATAAAATGAACAGTTATATATAAAGAATACATTGTTTTAATATGTCTGATAATGATGCTAAAGAAGCATCATCAGTTAATTCGGGTTCGAACATTCCAAAAAAGGATTTAAAACTTGTTACAACTAGGATAGCAGACTCAATAAACATTGTAGATCGATCGTTACTTTCAGTTCCTTACGAATTGTTATCTGCTAGCATAAAAGAAATTGAGCATCTGCTGGAGAAAAAATTATTGATTGTTACAACCTATTTGATAAAAAAAGTTGTTAATATTGAAGATAAAAACCTGTTAAAGGAAAAATTGGCACGAGCATTAGAACGTTTACAACAAATTAAGGATCAAATTAAGAAAATAGATGATGATATGGACCGGAATTTATCAAATTTATATACTAGACTCAACGAACTCAAAAATGAACCAGATTTGTATATTAACCAAATAAATCCAAATTTTAATTTTGATACTTATAGAAAACGGGTTTCATGGATGCTTGCTGAATATTTGTCAAGGAAATGCTTTACCAACACTGTAAGTATGCTTGTAGAGACAGAAAACATTAAAGAATTTGTGGATTTAGAAATACATGAAAATTGCAACAAGATAATCGATGATTTGATGCAACACGACTTAACCTCTGCTTTGAACTGGGCAGAAGAAAATAAGAATAATTTGTCAAAAATTAACTCTAACCTCTTGTATGAATTACGATTACAGAAGATAATATCAATACTGAAATCAGGAACACTCAATCAGGTTCTGGAACTGATAAACCAGTTCATAACTCACGAGGTACTTACAAAATGCCCGGATGCAAAAAAGATAATCACAGCAGCAATTTTCTATACTAATGAAGATATCAAACGGGAGAAACAAGATGATTTCATCTCATATACAACAACTGTAGAAACACTTGTAGATATGGACCCGAAAACAGGGGAAATAGATGATAGATACAGATACTTAATGAGTGATCAAAGGTGGAACAAAATAATTGACGAGTTCGGGAGGACAATATCTAAGATTTATGGCTTTAGAGAAAAATCGATTTTGGAGGACCTGATACAAGCTGGATTTAGCGCTATCAAATCAAAAGGATGCAGAGATTACAAGAATCCTACATGTCCAGCATGCCTACCTGAATGGTCTAGCTATGTAGAACAGATACCAAATCTACACAAGTTACAATCAATTCTGATATGTCCCATTACAGGAACAATTATGGATTATTCAAACCCTCCGTTAGCATCTCCAGACGGATATGTGATTTCTAAAAATGCACTGAAGTTTTTAAATCGCAACAACAACAACGATGATTATATCATCTGTCCCAAAACCAACAAAACTATACACATTTCTGATTTTAAAAAAATTTTTATAACTTGATTTTAAATAATTTTAATTACTTCAACAATTCATATGTATAATTTATTTCTATATTGATTATTTTGGTGTTGTTATTTTAAAAATTTCCGTATTGATCCCAGAGGATGCTAAATTTACGTATCCAATGTGGGTAATTTAGTGCAGATACTGAACCAAACAATTTGTTTACGAAAAATTTAATGACTTTTATTTTTCATTAATTTAATATGTAAATTATGGTAAATATAATGGATAAAATCTCAATGTGGAAGTCCGGCTTAATTAGCGGCAAATATAATAAAATTTTGATGAGAATGAGTACATTCGAACAAATTATCCCTAAAAGTACAAGGGAAAAGGTTAAAAAAATTTTAAGGGAAAATAAGCCTCATGTTTGTATTTATCTAGGATTTTTTGTGGCTCTACTAATGGTCTACACTTTCATATCAAGCGGCGGCTTCTCTTTCCTCTTAACACTCTCCTCTTTAGTTAGCCTTCTATCTTTCCTTATATTAGGATTTTGTATCGAAACCACCAAAAGTTCTAAAGGAATCTCACTTGAAACAACAATTTCATATGTGTTTGTTTTCCTTTCTAGGTTGCTCTCAATTTTAGTACACCAAGGGTAAATTTATAACAAGCAATTATTTCTAATTATAGTTAAACATAAAATATTTAAACTAATTAATTTGCAGGTATCTTCCAACTGATTCCTCAGGTGACTATATGTACCAACTATCAGAGGTTTTATGCTTCGTATTCTCCGTTTACATAGTTTTTGCTTGCAAATTTAAATACTCGGATACATACGAAAAAGATAATGATAAATTAAAATGCAGTTTTATATTGGTGCCATGCTTCTTTCTGGCGCTATTTGTACACCCATCACTTAATCGTTACTTTCTTACCGACGTGTGCTGGGCATTTGCTTTATACGTAGAGACTGTGTGCGTATTGCCCCAACTCTTAATGTTTCAGAGATCGGTAAGTTTTCATTCAAATCAATGTGTTTCAGGATAAAGTGGTTCCAGCAATGGCACACTTCACCGCAGCTCAATCACTGTCAAAAGTCATGTCATTCGTGTTCTGGCTCTCAACATACTCTGAACTCAACTCCAAAGGGAATATAATCAAACCATTTGTTGGCCACTGGGTCATTTTCACACAGCTAGTTCAAGTACTTCTCGTTGCCGATTTTGTTGTTCATTATATAAAGTGTATTACTAAAGGAATATCCGTTGAGTTCATAATGTCTGACAATGTATAGAAAGTTGTAATTTTTAAAATAAATCACATTTGTTATTATGGAATCTTACACTATTTTTAATTCTCGTCAAATTTTAATTTATTTTAATTTATAAACATACACATGAATAAAAGGAATAAATTTATATATTATTCCTTACTAATAATACTAATTCGTGTTATATTTATTCTAACTTTACACTTATTGAAAGTGTTCATACCATTTATGATATCTAAGAATGTTTACGATATCTACGAATATATAGAACTGTTCAGATGCTCAAATTACAAATCTTACATGAAATCGAGACCTTTTTACTACTATATTATTAAAAGGCTCAAGTTCATGTACCCAGATTTATCAGTCAAGTTTCTAATGACCCTGTTCATCTTTGTTTTTGACTTTTTTACATCGCTTTTGCTATATAGAATTGTAAAATATATATCGTATTCATACAAAAAGGAAGATGAAGATAATGAAAGGATTTTTGGAACAGCATCGGTTTGGTTTTTTCTACTAACGTTTAATTTAGGTCAAACATTCCAAATCACTACCGATTATAATATTCACAATTTATTTATTGAACCCACCCAGCGTATGTAATGTATTATTTAATTTGTTTTTAGGTTTTTTATAACTACTCTACAAACCCTGATGGATACAAATACTTTCTCCTTACACTCTCTGTTTACTCTAGTTTATTTTCTACTCAGAGCAAATACAAAAGGAAATCATCACATGGATCAACAAACTGGTCTAGTTGTATTAAGAACTTTAGGTTCTCAAATTATTTATCCGACCTAATATTCGTATCATTTATACTCAAAACATCACATTCTTTCTTACCACTACTCTTTCCAATTGTATATATAAGGAAGTATCACAGAGTTAAATTATCAAATGGACCGATAAAAATTAACGAATTTTTATCTATTTTAAGGGAGTTTGCCTTCTCAACTACATTTGTATTGATCGTTTTAAGTATATTCAAGTTCAAATTTATGGTATGTTCATTTAATAGTATTTTCCTTAGCCTGAACTGACTAATCCGCACCGAGCAATCGACTCTCACCCATCAATTGATTTCTCATTTACATGGTACTTGAACGAATTGGTTTGTTTCAATTAATTTTAAACTCTTCAGCTTCCAGTGGAGTTTGTAAAGGGGACAGTGTTTAAAAATCATGTATGTTTTTAAATTAATACAAGCTTAGTTCATTGGATTTGTTTTCACAATTCCACTGCTGGTTGGATTAAGGAAATACCCGTTTGACTATCTACTAATAATGACATGCATATGTATACTCACACAGCCAGAAATGACAGTTTTGGGCGTTACGTTCATTGTAATAATTTTAACTGTAAATTATAAACTTTTACAGAGAACACAGCCGTTCTCGAAACTGGTACAGCCTAGAATTCATATAAAACGTGTAGGTCCACACCATTTTAGCTCTACTTATCATCTCAGTGTTTTCTTACGCCTCGTGGATAGGAAGATATATGGCAAACCCCAACTACTTCTTTGGACCACAGATCATTATCCTGATTCTGATCTGTAAGTTGACAAATTTTTAAAAATTTTAGGTATAATATTGGAAGACTATACAAAAATGGTCTATTTTAGACATACCAATAATTTTAAGAATTTGGTCTAAAAATTTAATTTAAAATCACAACATTTAAACACAACCAACCCAACTATACATTATTTACTCTATTTATTTTATATTATTTATTCTTATCGCAGTAAAAAAATGTCGGATCCATCAGATGTATTCACTGCTGCCTGTAGAAAGGTTTTTGATTGCTGGTTTGTGTTATCCTACCACTATTTTACATTAGGACTGCCCTGAACCTCGCAGTTGATAACAATTGGGGAGGAGGTGATGGCCGTTTTAAAAAGGAGCTGCTTCTTAATGATATAATAGATTTATGTCTTAATTGTAAGGAATTTATTAGTTTTTTAAATATTTAGTCTTACTTATACATTACTGGATTCCACCATAGCTTTATTAATAAATGTATTTTTAGGTAAGACGCTATATGCGGATGGCGTAGAAGATTTGATAGTTACAAAGATTGATGAGTATTTTAACGTAACATTGGAAGATGATAGTGAGGTAGGTGATTTTCTAACGATGATTGTTTAGTATGAAATTGCAAGAATATTGGTTAAGTTACATTATACATGCTCAAAAAACGATTTTTCTTATGCTAACGAACTGATGCAAAAATTGAAAAAATGCTCTTTACCATGTGTTCCCGGAAACGGTTTGTTTGAGCCTTTTAATTTTTATTAGATTCAAGCTCCGATGATGAAATAAATGATAAGGAAGACCCTGAAAAATTAAAAGGTCGACCCAAGGGTATAATTTTATATAAATAAATTTTATTCAGGACCAGAAACGATAACAGACGAAGAAGGATGGACGACAGTTTTATAATGCTAATCATGTAAAAAATGTATATTTTTTAAATTTGGATTGTTTAAACCAGTTTAATATTGACTAAATTGTTGTATCCTTAAAATTTAAGGAAGGAATTTAAAAATTTGGTCATAATATACTAAAAATTCATATCAATAATTTTTACTTGTTTTACGTGCTCTAGATTCTATACTTGTTCACTGTTTACACACCAAATTTCAATTTATTATTTATCAATTATTGGTTAAGACCTAACAATTTTCTTTGTCATTACCCTACTTGGATTCTTTACTTGCTAACATCTGTAGATCTCTAAATTAAACATTGTGTTTTTTTTATTTGTTGTAAAAAATGAGTTCCTTAAAATTGGAGGACTGTGAATCATATAATAAATTACTGTCATTAAAATCTTCATTACTTAACCTCAACTTGACAACTCTGTTATCTGATCACGAACGTTGTGATAAACTCATAAAAGAATGGAAAGGTATTTATAACTAAAATAATAAAATTATTCTAGGTGTTACCTTAGATTTATCTAGGGAATTGTTGACAGAAGAAGCTCTGAAATTGTTAATTTCTTTATCCAGAGAATTAAAAGTAAAGGAGAAATGTTCCGGCTTATTTACTGGAGAGATACTAAACACTTCAGAGAAGAGACCCGTCCTTCATTCACATCTAAGAATGCCAAGAAGTGAAAATTTGGTGGTTTCAGGTCAGAATGTGTCCAC
This sequence comes from Theileria sp. buffalo, assembly GCA_026724395.1. Classification (NCBI taxonomy): domain Eukaryota; phylum Apicomplexa; class Aconoidasida; order Piroplasmida; family Theileriidae; genus Theileria; species Theileria sp. buffalo. The sequence continues at coordinate 104,230 of JAJHPJ010000017.1, read as the reverse complement.
AGACGTTCATGACGTTTTGGACCGCATAAAAGAATTCTCACAAAAAGTTAGGTCCGGAAAAGTTGTCGCCTCAGATGGAAAACCATTCGATACAATCTTGTGTATCGGAATCGGAGGCTCTTACCTCGGAACATTATTCACATCCGAAGCGTTTATGTCATATGGCCCGGCAAGAGAAGCCAGCAAGAATTTCAAAATCAGATTCTTGTCTAATGTTGATCCATCATCATTAAGAACAATAACTAGTGAATTGGATCCAAACAGATCACTGGTACGAAATTAACTCACAATTTTAATAATTCACTCAGGTCATAATAACGAGTAAAACATTCACAACCATGGAAACAATTAAAAATTCATACTCAATCAGGCAGTGGTTGCTGGATAACATTGCAAATAAAGACTTATTGAGTAATAAATTTAATTAAATAAAATGTTTAATTTAGATAAACACTTGTATGCCATCACTACTAATGTGGAACTGGCTTGTAAATTCGGTCTTCATTCAAGCAACGTATTCCCGTTTTGGGACTGGGTGGTATGTAATATTATAATATAACGCTAAGTAATATGAAACTAATGATTATTCTAGGGCGGTAGATTTAGTGTGTGCAGTTCAGTTGGTTTGTTACCTCTGAGTATTATGTTCGGGTACGAGATTGTCGATATGTTCCTGTCGGGTTGCCGTGATATGGACCTCCACTTTAAAAACGAGCCTGAGGAGAATAATTTACCTTTTCTCATGGGACTGACTAGTTTTTACAACTCCACCGTCCTAGGTTTCAATTCCGTAGCTTTGCTGCCATACAGCCAGGATTTATCTAAATTTCCACTGTATGCACAACAACTGCTGATGGAAAGCAACGGTAAATCTGTCTCCAAAACAGGCGAAGTTTTAAAGTACGAAACTTCTGAAATTTACTTTGGGGAGTCAGGAACAAATGGTCAACACAGGTGAGTGTTGAATAGTTGAATAAATTACTTTTAGCTTTTACCAATTATTGCATCAAGGTAGAACTGTGCCTTCAGAATTCATTGGATACATTAATACACACAACGAAGATAATAAATTATACGTAAGATCATCAGTTAAATAATGCACAATTAGGGCAACGTGACACACCACGTGGAACTAACATGTAATTTATTCGGGCAGTTGGACGGATTAGCATTCGGGAAATCATACGAAAGCTTAATTAAGGAAGGAGTTAAAGAAGAACAAGCAAAGTTTAAAGTTTGCAGAGGAAACCGACCATCACTGCTCGTGTTGTTCAATGAGCTAAGCCCATATTCATTGGGTCAATTGTTGTCATTGTATGAGCACAGAACCGTAGTTCAAGGTAACTTTTTATTGGGCCCAATAATTTTTAGGGTTACTGTGGAACATTAATTCATTCGATCAAATGGGAGTTGAGCTGGGAAAGCAACTGGCTTCAAACCTTAGGTCCCTATTCAAGGACAATGTAGTAGATTTCAAAAAACATGAAAAGCTTGGAACACTAAGTTACTCATCAATTAAGTTGTTAAATGAGTTTAACAGTAAATATCACAACATGTGTTGATTACTCTTTAAATATAATGTTATTGATGAATATAATATGTATTATTCTCTAAATATAACATGTAATGATTATTTTTCAAACATATTGACCATGCTTTCTAGTATTTGAAAAGTGTACCTGTCATTTGAAATGGGAGACTGATAGGTTACAATTGATCTGTGAGGAAAGTGAATTCTAGGAATATACACAGCAAATTTTACAATCTTCAACTTGTTCAGTAGGCCCATTAAAATCTGATTATAGAAGTAATCGTCGTCATCAAATTTATCAAACTCGTCAACATTGCCAGTTCTGACAATGTCATTGATCACCTTAGTAAACTTCATCTTATCTTCAGCACTGAACACAGGACTGTTATTCAGCATATCTTCAATAAATTTCATATGCTTTGTGTTATTAATTTTAGTATCTACCAAATCGTTAAATCTACTAGTTAGTTCCTTAGCATATGAATTATCGGTTGAATGGGGATTACTGTTATGTATGACCTTAGTGACATCGTTGAATATTAAGTGCAAGTTCTCGTTATTCATCTTAATGTTCGCAGGCTGTCCTGGATGTTTGTATAACACTTTTGCTATCTCGAGGAGTTTCTGGTCAGTAATGAGGTAGTTTGGTAAAATCAATGAGGTCCTAGGTGCCACCATCATATCGCCTGAAATATTTCCATAAGCTACAACTTTCTCAAATTTATTCAAAAATCCTTCACTTTTTAGTAGAAATAATAAATCAATTGTTTTGTTATCCAATTCCGAGATCGTGTCAGATCCAATCAGGTTAGCCAGTCTCATAAACTCCAAATTGTTTTCAAATGTGCCAGCAAGAGGACTTGCAACAAAAATAAAGTTTTTCCAAACAATATCTTTACTAAAAAAAGCGTAGTCTTGGTCTAATTCATCATTACAATTCGTCGTATGAAAACTAGAAGGTTTCGAATTATAAGCGGCAGTATGGTTAGTATCATTTCGGGTATTGGAAGTTATTCCAGAAAATTTTTGTTTATTTAACAAATAGTACAATAAAAAATATCTCAAGAGTATTCCACCATATGAATGGCCTATTAAGCTTAGTTTGAAATTACTGGGGATTTTACTAAACAGCTTCTTCAGTTCATCAATAATGAGCTTGATGACATATGAAGTACCTCTCAAAGTTTTTTTACAAGCTGAAACTGGAAAGTAAATGAACAAACTCGGGTAAGTTTTCAACAGCGCTATGCATAAGTCAGTCATCATTAGAGGAGTGGATAGAATTCCATGCATCAATATTACATAGTGGCAGTCTTCGCCACCAGAACAGTCCTTACAATGACAAAAGGCAGATGCAGAGAAGTAACACAAACAGCTGTCACAGCGGAAAAGGTTATCAGGGAATCTAGAATACTTGAGTTGGTAGGAATTTTGTTCATCCAAGGTTGCATCATCGTCCAGGAAGTTGGCAAAGTAGTTCATTAAATCTGAGAATGAAGCTGTTACCATAGTTTTTAAGGCCATAACCTTAAGATAAGCCGCGTACAAGGGCTCTTTAAAGGATTTCGAATCATCAGAGCCATTTTTCTTTGAATCATCAACACATTTATCCTTATAACAAACATTTCCATTTTCACGAACAGTACAATGATAACAGAGTGAAAATGGTTTGGAATTACCCATAATAAAATAACTACATTCGATAAGGTTTAGGTAAAAGTTTTAATCTTCTATTTCATTTTAGAAAAAAAACCAAAAATAACTTCATTTTATAATTTAGGATTTACCGATTTTACTGGATAAAAACAACTAGAAAATAAAAGATACATTTTAACAAAAAATATGAATAAATAAAATTGAGTTTACATGGACAAAGTTCGAAAACTCGTAGTTACACATACAATGTGGTGTACTGAAACAACGAATTAAAATAATACAACAAATTTACAATAAATTTTAAGCCCCTGTAAAACTAAATTCACAAGTATTAAAGATTTTAAATAAATAAAATATATTAGTAGTAAATTAAATACATTACAAATATATGATGTGTAAATTGTCAAGAAAGAAGAAATAAAAACATGAAATGTAAATAAAACACATTTTTTTAATAAAACTTATTAACTTCGTTGAAAGTTAATGTGTTAATCAAGAAAGGAGAAAATTTCGAGGATAAGATTCCCAGAACTATAAAGTAGGAACCGGAATGCTAAAAACCCTCAATTTTTTTAAATAAATTTATTAATTATTTGTAAAAAACTGAATAGTTTTAATATAAATTTGTTTTGGTTCTAATAATATAATGATTTTTTAGATATATATGGGGATTTCAAACTCATCGGTTATTAGGTTGAATTATTTGCATAAATTCCCATTGGAAGTTAGAGATATTTAGTTTGTATATTTTATAATTTATAAGTTTTCAGAAAATTTTAAAAATGTTAGTATTCTTTCTTTTTTAACATTTTGAATCTTGATTTTTTAATCTCCGCCTTTTATATTTAGATTTCTTTTTTAGCTGTTATTTTAATTTTCATTCACCGTTTTTTAAATGCTGATTTTAAATCACAAGAAGGTTATTTACCTTAAAATTGATTGATTTTAAAGGAAATATGAGTAGCTTAGACTTTGAATTGACCCCGGATAGTAATCCGGTGAAATTCGATCAAGAGATCAAACCCAATAGGGTTTCTCTATTCCCAAAGTCTAAGAGAAAACTCTCAGTGTTTTTGATATATATGATCGGCTTCTCTGAAGGACTATTACATTTATCAAACCTTGCCATTTATTATATGTTTAAGGAGGATTTTGGTCTATCTCCAGCACAAATGACACTTTTATATTCTATTCCAGCCATACCTTATGTTATTCGACCGTCTATGGCTTATTTGACGGATACGATTCCAATATTTGGAACGAGAAGACGGCACTATTTAATTTTAAACAGTCTGATTCAATCATCAAGTTTCTTGTTCCTAGGTTTAATGCCTATTAGTCTATTTTTTTCAACAATTGCACTATTTCTAATTACATTTACTCTGGCATTTTGTATGACAATTGCCGAAGCATTGGTTGTGGAAAACATCAGTGACGTAAGTCTTTATTAAAATATTTTTGTTTAGGGAACTGATAATTTAAGTGGCTTCATCGGTATTAAGGCCTTTTCCGCCTTATTAGTTTCTTATTTTTCAGGGTCTATGTTAGAAAAATACCCCAAACAGAGATTATTCTTAATTACAAGTTTATTTCCATTATTAATTACATTTTTTGCATATTTCATGAAGGAAGAAAAAACTGATATTGTATATGAATCGCACCCCTTGAAGGATTTAGTTAAATTTTTAAAAGAACCGTAAGTTTTATCCCATTTAATTATTCTTTAGGTCAATATACCACCCCTGCATATTCATGTTTTTGGTGGTCATTACACCCGGATATGAAGATGCATTCTTGTACTATACCATTGATGTTCTAGGTTATAGCCCCTCATTCATGGGAATACTCAGACTTATTTATGGAATATCAATTGTTTTGGGCATCGCACTGTGTCGTATATTTTTTAAAAATACCTCTATAAAGAAGTTACTCATATGGTCCACGCTTATAGTGAATATAGTGTACCCATTTCCAGCTTTGATTACTTCTGGATTATCGAAGAAGCTTGGAATACCTGATAAACCTTTAGTTTTATGTGGAGGATTCCTAATGGAAGCAGTTTTCGAGATACAGGTGATGCCATTCCTAACTTATACAACACGAGTAACACCTAAGGGTTTGGAAGCCTCAGTGTTTGCAGCTATCATGACCATCAAATCCGTTGGAATTTTCTTATGTAAATTGTTAACGTCCCTAACAACGTTCCTTTTTGGAATAGACAACCATAAGTACGAGCATTTAACGTCCTATATACTATTTTGTACAGCTTTGGCAATGACCGTAATGTTTTACCTTAGCAAGGTGCCTAACAAGGACGAAATGGAACTTTTTGTAACTAGGCAAAAAATGACCCAAAACGCTGATGAGAAGACGTAACATAAAGTCATTTTAATTTTTTATTATTTTATATATGTTTTAATTCATCCGTTGACCAAATTCCACAATTAACGGTCGTGGATTCTACTCATTACAGATAATGTGTGTTGTCGATTTAAGTAAGAAATCCAGTTCATCAGCCTCCAAAAGGCGGAAATAGCATATTAGATAATTATCACATGTAATAAAGTGGAAAATGGTGATATCTGGGATCGAATCGAATCGTTTATTGACAGGATTATGTGGCAAATACAACAATCAACATCACCGTTTAAAATCTTTCTTTATATGTAAAATGCATTTTAAACTAATGTAATAATTATAAAATGAATAATTTGAGTATAGATCTTAAAAGGGATAAAATCCCTGTGGCATTTGATGTCGAAAAGGAGAAACGTTTCCCTTTCGCACCAAAATCATCCAAAAAACTACCGATTCTCTTGATATATATGATCGGCTTCTCTGAAGGACTATTACATTTATCAAACCTCGCCATTTATTATATGTTTAAGGATGATTTCGGGCTCTCACCTGCCCAAATGACTCTTTTCTATTCTGTTCCTGCTCTCCCTTTCATAATCCGTCCTTCTATGGCTTATCTAACAGACGCAGTTCCTATTTTTGGAACACGGCGGAGACATTACTTGATTTTAAACAGTCTGATTCAATCCTTCAGTTTTCTTTTTTTAGCTCTGATTCCTAACACAATTATCTTATCTACCATAGCTGTTTTTTGTATAACATTCACTCTGGCATTTTGTATGACAATTGCTGAAGCTCTAGTTGTAGAAAATATTAGCGATGTAAGTTCATTATTTAAAATATTTTATTATTAGGGCACAGATAATTTAAGTGGATTTGTTGTGATAAAAGCCTTTTCTGCCTTATTGGTTTCGTATTTCTCAGGGTCTATGTTAGAGAAGTATCCTAAACAAAGATTATTCTTAATCACTAGTTTATTTCCACTCTTAATAACATTTTTCGCCTATTTCATGAAAGAAGAGAATGATTTAATAATCTATGAATCGCACCCCTTGAAGGATTTAGTTAAATTTTTAAAAGAACCGTAAGTTTTATCCCATTTAATTATTCTTTAGGTCAATATACCACCCCTGCATATTCATGTTTTTGGTGGTCATTACACCCGGATATGAAGATGCATTCTTGTACTATACCATTGATGTTCTAGGTTATAGCCCCTCATTCATGGGAATACTCAGACTTATGTACGGTTTCTCAGTTATGATGGGAATAGGAGTTTACAGGTACCTCTTTAAGGATTCATCAATTAGGAGTATTTTCTTCTGGAGTTCATTATTAGTAAACACGGTTTATGCATTTCCAGCTTTGATTACTTCTGGATTATCGAAGAAGCTTGGAATACCTGATAAACCTTTAGTTTTATGTGGAGGATTCCTAATGGAAGCAGTTTTCGAGATACAGGTGATGCCATTCCTAACTTATACAACACGAGTAACACCTAAGGGTTTGGAAGCCTCAGTGTTTGCAGCTATCATGACCATCAAATCGGTAGGCTTGGTATTATCAAAGGTTATTACTTCTTTTTGTACATATATTTTCGGAATCGACACACATAAATACGATCACTTGACTGCATATATACTATTCTGTACAAATAACTTGTTTTTCGTTATGCTATATTTGTTCTTTGTGCCAAACAAAGAAGAAATGGAGCTCCTAGTTACTAAACAGAGGATGTTACAAAGCGCAGAGGAAAACGCTTAAATGTATTATATCCAAACAATTTAATTTTGTCTCAGTAAATATATGTTAGAGTATGGAAGGTGGTTCCATAAAATGTGCCAATGTGTACGAAACGACTCGAACTAAATTATCGAATTTTATATTAAAATAAAACATATATCCAATTTAATTAATTAAAAAATTTTAAAAATTTATAAATAATATTTACGACTTAATTTAGAAATAGTATATGTGGCGAAGATTATAAAATATATTAGATTGTAATTTTATATAATATAATTTTAGTATAATGATGTTAATTTTTCGAATCATACAATAAATACACTTAAACTATGAGTCGTTCTTATAAGATATTTGACTATCCAATTTTTGCGGTAATTTTAATATACATGATTTGTTTTACAAATTTCTTCAGTTATCCCATGCCGATGGATATTTGGTGACTTCAGGAGGTGGAGGAGGTGAAAACTATGGGATTTCAAACAAGCTTGTAAGTTAATTTACTGATTTAATTCGCAGGAAATATATTCCTTCGGCCCGAAATTTAGGCCCGGCGAACTACAATTGAAAGTTTCCACTAGCGATCAACGCGGTATAATAGATTCTCTTGATTATCATCATAAGGTAAAGGATTACCTTTTAAATTTATTTTTAGCATAAAATTTGGATTGGCTCCATCGATGATTCTACGATAATATTCTCGTATAAACCAAATTTCGGGTATTTCAACTAATAAATAATCCTTCTCAGAATGAGAATATTTGGAAAATTCAAGACTGATTATATCAGAACCGATCCAAAACAGGTATTAATCAAATTACACACTGTTAATAATATGATTTTAGAATATATGTAAATTTGGTTATGACAGTAATTACTTTGTAACCGGAGGAAATGAGTCATGCGTGAGGGTTTGGAGGTTAAATGAAAACTTAATAAAAAGCGTAAACAAATTTCAAAACCAGTATAAGATCCAAGGAACTAATAATAGGTCTAAGAATGTAAATTTAAGAAAGTTCAAGGTAAACGAAGACACTTTACTATCGGATGATGATAATGTACCATCTGACACTACTTTATCAGATGGAAATTTATCAGTTATGGAAAATGATACATTTAAAGTGAACAATGTAATTGAAAGTAAAAGCAGCAGTGAACTTAGTAACTCATTATCAAATATCGATGATACTTCTCCATCGCCTTCATCCTCACCATCTTTATCATCAGTAAACCTCGTTAATAATAAAAAGAATAAGTTCATAGACATAAGTGAAGTTAATGCTAATAATGTCGGCAACTCTTCTCCAGTTTCGAGGGACAAAACGAAAAATTCTACCGATACATTAAATCTTTCTATCGGATCCAATTCTACTGATTATAAAGTACAGGAAAATGATAAATTAAACTTTTTGAGGGAGGATTCATTTGATTTCATTAAAACAGGAAGTAACAGGATGTGTAAACTAATATTAGAATATCGAGAACATATAAAAAGTATAAACGACTGTAGCATATTCAGCGAGTTACTAGTGTCAGTATGCGACGATTACATGGTGTTTTACAAGATATTCCCAAACTCAAAGCTGTTATTGAAACATAAACTAGACTCAGTCAGGTTCAAATTCGTTCAAATTTTGCCAAAAGTGACTGCTGAGAAGGTTTACAGTCTTCTGTCAGTTCAGTACAACAACGATCACAGTGTTTTGTGTTTATGGTAAGTTTTCACTTTAATTTTTTCTAAAATTATCATTTAGGAATTTTAATCTTTTGAACAAAAAGTTAAATTTGGCCAAATCCACCAACATTTCGGAATCTAAGTCCTCTTCACTAACGATGAAGTAACTAATTATTTTTTAATGATTTTTAGTTTTGAGCATGATCAAGTGGCTTTGGGGTTTGGAGATGGGACTGTCTCTATATACTCTATAAGCAAGTTTAAACTAATTAAAACGTTCAATAAGCATAAGATGCCCATCACAGATTTGGAGTTTGTCAGGTAACCGTAACCATTTAAATAATTTTTTAGTAGTAAAAAGCTATTAACAAGTGGAATTGACTACTACCTCTACTTCAACAGCATTAAAAATACACAATTTATCATCTCAGCAATACTAATACTACTATTGGCAGTTGTAATAATTAATATTTTATACTAAGTATAAAGTACATGTTATTTAAAGAAATTCACGTTTAAGATTCTAAATCTGCGATTGGATTGGAATGTATAGTAGTAGAGGTGATAATAATGTCCTCAACAGGTCTGTTCTTTTTACCAACTGGGATATTCTCCAACTTCTCTAATGTATCCAAGCCACTAATTAGCCTAAATAAAATTAAAATTTTGGTAAAAAACCTTCCAAAAACTGTATATTGATTGTTCAAATGCATTTGTTTTGAATATGTTATGAAGAATTGAGAAGTATTCCCATTCACCTTGCCATTGTTTGACATGCTAACAACGCCTCTCTTGTCATGCTGTAAAATCAAAGTTAATGTAAAATTATAAATGTGTTTATGGTACCTTTAAATGAGGAACCAGTTCATTTTCAAATGGTTCGTTATAGATGCTTTCACCGCCTTTGCCAGTTCCAGTAGGATCACCGCCCTGTATAAGGAATCCCTTAATATTTCTAAAGTAAGTTGTTATTATTATGGGTGTTAACCTGTGGAATTTTGTATTATTATAGTAATCTGAGGCACATAAAGCCAAGAAATTCTAAAAATGTGACAAAAGCTCTATTAAAATACCTTACAAGTTTTAGGGGTATCTTTGCAATACAACTCAATCTTCAAATCGCCAAAATTAGTATGAATTGTTACTGACATTAATTTACAAAATTAAACAAATAAAGTACAATCGATAAAAAATCTATAAAGTAGATTTAAAATACAAAGTAAAAAATATAAAAATAAACTAAAATAATAATGTTTTACAGTCACATATGTGGTGAACTAAATCACGATTTAGTTAATGTAATAAATGTTAAATGAGGAAGTTGATATAGAAGCTTACAAGATTAAAATAATAAAGAGGTGTAAACTAATAAATTTATTAAAAATTGATGAGTTTGAGCTCGTTTGTAGAATATGTGCTACACTAAATGAGAAGAACATTGAGTTGATTGAGCGTATCGTCCACTGCAAAGGCTACAAATTCTGCCAGAATATTTTCAACTTAACCTTAGTACGTTAATAAAATAAAACCAAGAAATAATTAAAATTTCAGGAGTTACTACAATACGGTGACCAGTATCGCAAAGATGGCATAAAACGCACACCCGGGGGTGTATTTATAAATATACTAAAGAAGAATTTAAATAAAACAGAAATTAAATTCATATGGAACGAGCAGGTGAGAAATTCCTAGAAATTAATAGTTTTTAGAATTCAAAACAGAAACAATATAAAAGGAATAAACTAAGGAATTCAAACGCAAATGAAAAGGGAGGTAGAAAAGGCCATAGAATTAACGAAAGAGGCAATTGACTTGGACAATAGAAAGGAATACAAGCAATCATTAGATATGTACATTAAAGCTTTACAACAATGGTCAATGATTTGCAAATGTAACTTTTATTTTTTATTTTTTTAAACAAATATTTAGGTGAAACAAATACTAACTTGAGAGAAAAGTACTTCAATAAAATGAAACAGTACCTTGAAAGAGCTGAGAACATTAAATCGTACCTAAATACCAACAATAGTGTTTGCAAAACTCCTTGTAAACTAAACTCCGACGCCCCTGCTACTCATGATAACGGTAATATCATAACATTCTAATACTTATTATCAGAATATTTTACTGAATTTGAGTCTCTGATTAATAAAAATTCTAACGAAATACACTGGGACGACATTGTTGGTAACTAATACACATCCACATTATACATTTATTACTACTCACACTTTAATATATATTACATTCACACAAACTATAAAAATTACACCTGATCTATTATTTTATTCTTTTTAGGTCATGATAGTGTGAAAACCATATTGAAAGAGTCAATTCTATTACCTATGAAATTCCCAAATTTATTCTCCAGTAATTCTCAAATCACCTAATATTATTTCATTAGACAAGAATATCATCAATTATAATTGTATTTTATTGTACGGCCCTCCAGGAACTGGTAAAACTTACTTGGCAAACGCCTTATCAAATGAGTTTAAATATCACTTTCTTTCGAGTAATAACTTAAATTTCAATTGTTTTTAGTTTCAAGTAGTAACATTCTCAGTAAATACTACGGAGAAAGTGAAAGATACATACGGAATTTGTTTAACTTCTGCATAATGAAGAGTCCATGTGTGCTGTTCATTGATGAAATCGACTCCATTTGTAACACTCGTAATGTAAATCAGCATGAAGCGACAAATCGAATAAAAACAGAATTTATGATACAGATAAACCGTAAGATGATTATCAATATTGTTAAATGTTAAATTAGGTTTAAGTAATGAGGGAAATGTTCTATTACTAGGATCCACTAATTTACCTTGGTTACTGGATAACGCTATAATTCGGAGGTATTAACCACAAATATACAGTTTTTATAGATTTGAAAAAAGAATTTACATTCCTCTACCTGACCAAAATAATAGATTTGACTTAATAAAGAAATTACTAACAAACGTAAAACACACCTTGTCTGATTCTGATTTTCATTACATGTCTGAAAACACTCACAAGTAACGCGTTTTATTATTCTTATTAATTCTTATCAATCAATATTAACCGTTTTTAGCTTTAATTGCTATGATATTAGTATTTTGGTTAAAGAAATGGTTCTTTACACTCTGAAGAAATACAACAATAATGAAAGTCTTCTGAACATTAGCGAGAATGACTTAATCATACCAACCATTAACATTGTAATTTAACTTATTTTAATAAATTTTATTTTATAGGACGATGCCAAGGAGGTTTTGAAAGACTTTAGACCCTCAGTTGTTGTGGACGACATTAAACTTTATGAGCAGTGGACTCAGAAATATGGCACTCAACTTTAATTTTATTAGATTTATTATGTAGTTTAATATACAATTAGTATTCATATGAGTGTAAGTATCAGTATGCATATCAACACTAACTACATATACATACTTATATAATCTACTAATATATATATACAAACCAACACGTATATACTACCACTTAGTACAATAACTCGTAAATTGATAAATTAAATTATTTGTGTGTGGTTTAATTTAATTATATTGTATAATAGTACATTCGCATTGAAATCTAAATTGGACTCGTTCACCATAATCAGTTTATTAACCAGAATATCATTATCGACGCACTCAATTGATAGGGATCTGAGGTCATTTTCACTGACACTGAATTCATTTTTATAATCTTGATCTTCAATATCACCTTTATCAAAATCGTTTGAAGCATTTTCATGAGTGGAATCTTCGTAAATACGGTTATAAAACGTGATAATGTTATTTAGTAGGTTGAGGTTAAACCTATTAGTGTTAAAGCCTGTCAGGATTACTTGCGTTATCTCTTGAACCAGCTTTTGTATTAAAACGTTGCAGTACCTTTTTCTGGTCTGAACTGGGTTCGTTTTTAACTGAAGTGTCAGTAACAAAAGACTACAAAAGTTATATTCTTTCAGTTCCAGTAACTTATTAAATATCTCATCAACTACCAAGTCCTTATCACTAACGAGTCCTAAACCGCACTCATCACTGAACCTCTTCACTACATCATCTAGTCCTTTAATATCTTCTATGTTATCCAGTTTACGATATAAAACACTGAAAAGTTTATAATACAGTTTTTTAAAATGTGGATAAACTAGTTCTAAAGACCTCTTGTCCGATGGTAATGAAGCAGTTGATAGTAAATTTGTGGATAAAATTTCACTTCGGTGTTTATTATGCAGCAAATGTGACAAGAGTAACTTTTCATAATTTACAACATTGCTAATATTATAAACCAACACGTCGTTATATAAGTACATCCCGTTGCTAACTTTCATTAAATTTATTAAATTATTATCGCTTATCGATAATATATAGTTATTCGGGTCATTTAAAACAACTTCACTTAGTTTACCAGTTTTATTAACTATGTACCCAGTTCCTGTATTAAGGCTCTTAATAGTAGTTTCGCCAACTTTTAAATTTGTGTTATTAGCAAAGGGTGTAATATTTCCATTATCAAAATCACTTTCCTCTTCAGTAACTGTCATAGTGTTTGGGTCATTTGTAATTGTGAGAAGGTACTGATAATCGTTAATGTGTACAATCTGGTTAACATTGCCCAAGAGATATTTTATATACTTATTGTTTATTATATACACTTCTCTGTATATATTCATTATGATATAAACGTCATCCTTGTCCTTGTTCGGGTCATATGGAGTTAATTTATAAAAATCGATCCAATTTTTATCTATATAAGAATGTTCTACTTCATCCAAGGTTTCCACCTCACCCAAAGTTTCATTTTCATTATAATCTGTGGAAACATATTCATCTAAGTCTTCATTTTCAGTTGAAAACTCACTAAAATCTCTAAGAGTTGGTATCAATTTATTAACATCGATTGTATTTACCAGTTTATAATTTATATAGTACAGGTCATATGTTTGTATGACGTTATTGCTCAATAGTATTACGAACAGGTATGGATTGTCGTGGAGTATTTTAACTGGCTCACTCTTGAACTTAATTTCAATCAGCTTACTATTAATGTTATAAAATGAGATATTGTATTCATTTCCAGTTTCCAGGACAATATAGTAAATGTAATTTGTGAAGAAGTTCAAACTCACTACCCTTTTATTGTCATTCTTCACCAAGCTTGTTCTGTTATTACTGTACAAAAGAACATTATTTCCGTTATACCTTATTAGCATGTAACTGCAAATATTGTTAATTTTAATGTCATTGATCTGGTTTATATTATTTAGCTTTATGTTATATATGAAATTCTTATTTCTCTTGCTTGTTATTGACTTTGTGCTTTTCTTATAAATCGACGAGAGCTGATAGTTTGCAGCAACATATACGTTATGGTTATTGTAGAAAACATTATACTTATCGTTGTTTCTCAAATTCATAATATCGTACAACAAAACCTCTTTATCTCTGAACAACAACATCTTATTATCAATCAGCACAATATCATTAACCACCTCAGTTTTTTTAACTTCATTATCCGGCAACGAAGAAACGCCAACATTATGTAATCTAGGAGTTCCATCTACTTCATTTCGTTCTGACAGTTTCATGTTATCAAATTGACTCTCCATTGAATTGTTATTGGACAGTTCCAATACTGACGCCGACTTGAAAAAATCTTCAGATGAGTCAAGTTCACTAACTCGGTTGTTTATATTAATTTGATGCAAAATGTGTAAATAATAGGTGCAGATGTGTATTGAACTGGTTGTTAGTATGAACAAATAATCGTCTAACCATTTTATCGACTTAATCTCACTGTCAAACTTAAGCCTTGATATTATTTTATCATTGTACACTGTATTAATTTCATTATCTTTGAATAGAACGCCAAATATCATATGCTTTTCATTTATACACATTTCTTTAACGTTTTCACACATTATTTTGCCCATTACTACTCCTTTTTCTGGAACTTGATCATCCTCCAAATCCTTTACAACTAAATTCTCATCATCTTTTTCATTAACTGTTAAACACAGTAACAGGTTACTGGTTGTTAGAATATACAAATGGTTGTCGTTTGTATGATATATGTTTCTTACTTCATCGATCTCAAGTGAATCATTTTCTGACAAATTCTTACTAGGATTTGGGTCAGAGGCTGGGTTTACAGGTAAATTATGATTCGATTTTTGATATTCCAGTCCTTCAAAATCATTTTCTTCGGATATATTATTAATATTATCAACACACTTTGTGACTATACCGTCCAAAGTGTGGCTAAAAATTTTGTTTCTGTTTCCTTTATAAATCAAATTGTTATCAATTACATTTAGTTTTAAATGTATATAGCACAGGCTGTGAAGAAAATTAACGTTTCCGATAATATTAATATTCAGAACGTTCGTTGTTAGTAAATATAGATTAATAACTTGAGGGTTATTATCTGGTAATATACTTTCAACTATATGGTTCAAAAATCCATTTTTATATATAGTTCTGTAGAAACCGGACTGGTTATGGAGCCAAAAATAAAACTGGTTCTTAATTGTGTAGAAGAAACTGAAACCATTTGGTACTACTATATCATAGATAAACTTCAAATTTGGAGGACTTTTGATTCTATTTTCCAGCTCATCTTCAGAGTTTATAGGGACTTCATTGATACTGTTGCAGTTTAAAATTAACAAATGCTTTAAATTATCAACTAAAAGTGCTATAAGATTAGGTGTTGGTAGTATGATTATATCCCGAAAGTACTCATAGTCGCCTAGTTCTGACAACACAAACCTTCCCAAACACACAAAATCATTGTCGTTACTGTACACAAACAAACATTTTTGGGTTAAAATGTAAATATATGAGTGACAATGACTTATTTTTACATTTACTATTTTATTGACTAAAATTTCACCATTTTTATCTCTAATATTCGGAAGAATATAAGAATCAGGTTCTCCTAGAGTAAAAATCATTTAAAATCCCCAAAATTCATAGCGAGTTGTAAACATCTTCTCAAATTCTATCACCAGGATTCCAGATACACCAATCGGACCAACATAAACAACTAAAACCAAATATAGAACAAAAATTTCACTACATTAAATATATTACATACATTATATAAAGTAAATAAGAAATATTAATTTAAACACAACATTTATTATTTCCTTCCAAACCCAAGATGGTTTGTTGAAAAATATTTAGTTTAAATTTAATTTAAAATCTATCAAAACAAAACTTTACAAAGTAATAAAAATAATAAATGCAATGATATTAACTAAATTTAGACTGTTCTCCATTTTCCTATAAATTAGACTTTCTTCATGGTTAAAATTTTATTTATAATTTACACATTCACTAAAATAACTCAAATTACAACTAATTATCTATAATTTATTATCGGGAACATATATCAACATTTTTAAAATGTCATATATACCAGTTCCTTTCCAGAAGAAACTAAAAATCCACAATTTTTATTTTATTTTACTTATAACCTTCTCACTCTTTTGATAGAGCTCATAGAATCCTGATACATCAATTGGCTGACCGAAAAAAATAAAAATTGAAGTTTTGCGTATGGTGTTTGAAAATGACTAGCCAAATCTTCTCGTTCACCCTTTTACAAATAGTTTTGTTTATAAAAACAGGATGCCAGAATTCCTACCGAACTCTGAACAATTTGAGAAAACGAAATGTTGTAAAATCAGCGCAACTCAGATTCCCAAATCAAAGGCTGTTAACATATCCCAAAGCGTTCTAATAAACGAAACTACAGATTCTGAGGTAATAAAACTGATTTCACTGAAACCTTCAATTACATATAACTAAATAAATCCAAAATTTATGAGTTATTAGGAAAATAACTTCCAAACCGATAGAAATGCCATACTGAAGCCTATAAGTCAAGTGGGTCGTATTTTCATTATTTACTTCAGAAAAATTACAAAAAACTCAAAGCAGACACTCCTTACTATTTCGATCGAGATGAAATTATAGAAAAAACGCTAAATGGTAACTACCATTTTATTATCTAACCATTGCTAACACTTTAAATAGATTTCTATAAACATGGAATCCTGCCAGTTATTAAAATACTGAAAAATGAACTTTCATGTCATCATGCAAGGTTCATCGAATTAATGATTAAGCTGACATTCACCAAAGATATGAAGTCATCAAAACAACTCAGTAATATCAAAGTTCATTTACTTGCTTAGTCGATTTATTGCCGAATTTACTCACTGCTATGATAATACAACACAGCGATATCGTGATTGGATTGGATAAAATTACACAGAATATTGACTCAATAGAACTTGTAAACCGACACCGAACTCACCTTTAAATAGGATAATCCAAACGCTTCTTTGAAAACTTTACACCTGATCAGATTTCTGATCGACAGAGGGGTGCTCTACGAGACTTATTTGGAGATGCTTCCTTACGTCTTTTACGAATGTGTAACAAGGAACTACAACCTGGTTCAACTAACGTTGATGCGGTTCAAAGCATTTGAAAGGGAAAATGAAGCTCAGCAAACATCAGAACTTATGGAAGTGCCAGATTCGGCTTCAAAAGATGATGACTATTTTTCAGAACTTCTTAACATTGATCCTGAAAAAATTAACGAGCTTGCTGTTTACTCATTAAGTTATGATGAAGAGATTAAAGAATATCTCAAAGAGTTTAATTCATAGAATCTAATTTATTTTAGACTTTTAATTTACAGAGAAATATGTCAAGAAGTGATCGATGTGCTTTATAGGAACAATGACGTAGAATATATACTACAAGTAAACGGCGTTTTATAAATTCTTAATTTAGTTTTTCGAGGAAATTAAAAGGAGATATTTAACTCATGAATTTCTCCAACTCTACATTCAAAGGTCAATATTCAGATCAATCATGTTAGTGCATAACTTACCATTTTAGTAATTCAGTTATGTGATGCGAGTTAGTAGAACATTGGAAGAGTTAATGCACATTATTCCCAAAAGTGTTATGGAAATGACATTCATGAGACTACTCGGAACTGTTCCAAGAAATTGTGCTGAAAGCACAGAGGCCCAGGACTTATTCTGTATTTTCTTGGTATTTTACTAAGGTCAAATAAGTCAAATATAGGCCAGATCAATCGTTGACGGAATAGTGAGTGCTTCGTACATTAGGAAAATTAATCGCGTTCAAATTGGAGGAATTCTTGGTGTAGAGTTAATAGACAAAACCATAAAATGGGTCAAATTTAACAAGAACATTCACAGAGCCAAGGTTAGAAAGGATTTAACTAATTATTAAGTATGAACAATCAAACCATTTAAATTCAGGAGGGAAGCAAGCTTGTTATTCAGTTCCCTATGGAAATCGTCTTAATGAGAAGAGTTAAGATTTTAGGGCTCATAACACACATTTTAAGAACCGGGCAAGTCTCACAGTTTCCAAGAAGACTGCATGAAATCGATACTCTAAACATTGATGTAGGCAAATAATAATATAGTTAAAGGGATAAATATGGATTATAGGGAGTTTTCACTGTAAGAACCCTTCTAAAAAAGTTTTTAACAAGGGGAAATGGACTCGTTTCACAGGTTACAGAGATAATAACAGTTTTGGTGCAAAAGAAATTAATAGAGAGGAAATTAATAGGGTATATGGTCAAAGATCTAGCAAAGGTTCTTCACCAGGTAAAATAAATAAATATTGATTGGGTTAGATTGAGGGTTATGGATTTCATTCGGACAGGAATCTGTCAATATTGAAACAAAGCTTGGCTGAAAAGGGCCTCTTTTAAAAAAATAAAAAATTAATATATTTTGCGACTAACTGAATTTTAAATTTATTTAATATGTAAATCTGTTTAAAAAATCATAATAATGTTAGGATTCCTAAAACCATACACACTATACCGTGGTTGAAACAATTTTATTTTTATTTTAATTTTAATATAAAACTGTAAAATAATAGTTACAAATTAAATATGTTCTGGATTTGAGAGTGAATGTTTCTAGGATCAAGGTATTTTTTTCTTTTACACATTGTACATTTAGCCAAATCTACTACTATCTCGGGACTGGGTTATTGTTTACAGCTGGTTCGGCCGTAGTTTACAATGGTTGGGACTACTACGCTCCTCGCCAAAACAATAAAGTCATTTGCCTCGCGCATATTAACACTAATCTTTTAGCTTGCCTTTGGCTCATTCAGGTATTAACCAATTCACTATAAGATTGATTTAGGGCATATTAATGTTAGCTTGTTGTGTTAGTTATAGTGTTTTTACTAGTTATGATGCCAAAAGTAAAAAGAAGAACTTTTTAGTAACATATTCAGCACTTTTCCTTAAAGTGTGTCCTAAAGTCGTTAAGCTGTTGCATCTTTTTAACTTTTGTCAACTGTTTGCAATCATATTTGACCTTTTAATACTTCCAGAGTGTAACTCTTATAAGCTTAGATATCTCTTTGGTATGTTCAATACTCTTACAAACTCTGTAGTTATCGCACTTTCAATTAACTGGCTAATAGCCATTTGGGGGCTTATGCTACGTAAAAGGATACTCTTACCTCCCTTCGTATATGACCCAGCAACTTATAAAAAAGGCTATCTTACTAGTCTTAGAGTTCGTTCTATTCTTTTAAACATATTTAGGATTTCATCGAACCTATGGGCATCTAACACTCTAATATATCAATTATACTATTCATATTATTATACTATTATATATTTATTGTATAATTTGAATACTAGTATTAAAATGTAGGATCCAATTATTATAATAGAGGTTGTGTAAGTTCATGTGTATTGATGGGTTGTTCAGTGGTATTTTTGAGAGCTCTGTCGATATCCGGATCTAAAAAAACGGCTTCAGATTCTATTCCAAATGCATTTATGCCTCTTACAATTTTGAAAAAACCACCATCACCCCAATCTTTGCCCCAACTGTTTCTCGCGACCCAAAATTTAAGGCCTAAAAATTCATAATTTAAAAAAACAAACCTTCATCAGTTTCACCCCAACCAATCAAAGCTACTGCATGAGTTGTAAACTCCATTCCGCTCAAAAACTTATCGTTGAATTCGCAAAGCCCTCTGTGCCTTTTAAGTTCCTCTTGAGAGGGGTTAATCACCGCATCCTTGTAATGCTTAATGTACTCTCCATCAATTCCTGCAACTACAGGCCCATTTTCCATAATCTCGTTCATGATCAAAGTCTCACCTGAACAGCGAGTGCATTCATAACAGCCGCCAACATAATCCACATTCTTTGCAAACAACCTAAAATTATCCTCTTTGGCTGGACACTTAAGATTATCGAGGATTTCCTCAGGCTTTTCATTGTCCAAAATTAAACCAAACTCTTGGGCGAACATTCCAACATTCACAGGAAATCCACCTTTACACCCCTGGTTATATGGAATACAGCTAAGTGATATGTTAATGTTAAAGCTCTTCTCACTTAAATCCTTTTCTAAATGTAAAAGTCTAGCATCTGATTTGTATTCATCTTTTTTTAACAAATCGCGAATTCGAATTAAAAATCTGGAATGAAGCACATAAAGGGAAGCTATAGTGTAGCATCCGCCACATCCCTTCTGGTTAACAACTTGAATATTGTCAAATCTGTCCCAAGTAAAGTTTTTGGGTAAATTTGAGTTCCCATCCTCTCTACTCTCACTGGAACAGTTACAAAAGTAATTGCGATTATATTCACTCCAACCCTTGTTTGTGACTGGATGAATGGTTCTTTTACCGTTAACCACCCTAATCAAGTCCCTGCCAAAACGTTCATAACCACTCTCAGTTGTATCCACAGTGTTAAAAACGTTGGTTTCAATAGCGGTTTTTTCACCATAACAACAGTAATGGTTAAACTTAGTCCCATTTTTCTTTGAAGCCCAGCCTAAACACATTTACTAGTATAAAAAATTACCTATTAGAGTCCTGTTTGGATTTGTGATGTACTTATTTTCCTCAAGTTTTTCAAAATAAAGATAAACCAATATATTGAAACCATCGTTCAAATTTATCAGAAATCCTGAAATTATATTAACTTCTCAAAAATATTGATAATATAGGTAAAATAATTAAACAATCTGGTCAAAAGTTATAATATGGTTGAATTAGAGTGAAAAGATACCTTGATCATAAATAGAAGTCCAATGACCTACTATATCTCCGTGTGATTTAACAGCTAAAGAGATCCAATTTTCTCTATTTTTAGCATTTGAAACGTTTTTGTACTCGATTTTATCCAGAGTTAGTTCCAAATCAAGAGTATTTCCGAGCCCTAATGAATGTAATAGTGTTAGAGCTTACCGTATTCGTCGGTTATTAGCTTCTTGTAGTCCCCAAGATTAAGGTCACCCTCTAAAGTGTTTGGAAGGGTAGAACCACAATTTACATTTTCTCCTTCTACTTGTTTGGTCAGGTAAAATTTCCTGAAGAAGAATGATAAAAAATTAAATTACCATCTTCCAACCATATCACCCATTGTGGCGTGAATGGGCAAATCTGCAACTACATTTTTGCAAATAAAAAATAATAAAACTGCATTTAGTGACAGGATTTTCATTGTTCCCCTTAATAACCTAAATTAAAGCCCAAAAGTTACTGTACATTTGTAGAATCTTCTGAAAATATTCGAATTTTACGATATTATTTAAACATTCTACTTCCCTTATTTAATATTAATATTTTACACCAAATTATTTTATTTTAAAGTTCTAAATCTGTTAGTTTTTCGATGAATTCTGCTAATTTACTCGTTGAGGCACAGGTCATGATCCGAATGTGCAGTAATAGCATTTAAAGCGTTTTTTAAAATTTTAAATTTATTTCTAGAATTAAAAAAATCCGATACTCTTAAATTTTAATTACGGCTGATTTTTAGCAGTTTCAGCCATAGACACTACGCAAGCACTTCGATGCACATTGGCATTACTAACGTTGTATTTCTCATGAAACTCCTAAAATACAAAATTTCTCAAATAATTATCTTAAAAAACAGGAAATCGAATAAGTGTGTAAATTTTAAGTAGGATATTAAGGGTTGAGCTTAAAGTGAGTCACATCTCTCAGGTTTGAATTTGTCCAAAAAACTCAAAAAAAGTCAAATAAATAAACAAACCTTGCAATTCTATCTTCTGGAATCTCTGGACCTATGTTTTCCTTTGTGGTTACAACTCGGAAGGTGAGTGTAGCTCCCTTCGTTCCATTCTCTTCCGTCAGTCTAAGTTCCTCTTTAGTTTGCCTGTGATCTAAGCATTTTGAAAGGTTGATCATTTGAGTGTATCCATAACCTCTAAATTCTATTCTTTTGCCACCTTCTTCCAGAACTGTAGTTGTTATACATGATAAATATAGTGTTAAAACATTCCTCTTATCACATGGTAAAACCATCTAAACAACTATAAATAGAGTAAATTTTACCTCAAATGAATCGAAACTCCCATAATATGAATCATGGACGAATTCGGGCTCGATTATTTTAGAGTTCTGCCTCGAGTGTGTTAATGACTAAAAAGCATTTTTACCTTAATTCTCACCTCTTCTATGAAATCATGATCAAAAATAGCAGTGACGACCAACTCTAATTTTGATGGAGCTTTTACCTCAGGCAATTTTAATTTCCTACACATTTAAATGATTTTATGACTTACTCCACTGATATTAAGGTAACAATTACCTTTTCAGCCTTCTCATCCAGTTCTGGAAATTGAGGTTTCTTCTGTTTTGTTTGAACCTTTTCATTCTTTAAACCTTCCCTAATTGCTTTAAGTCCCACAAAGGTACCCCCGTATGAGTTCAGCGACATTTCAGATTCCAAATTTGTATCAAAATTTTTACTTTCTCCAAATATTCCAATTGGATTTTATTAACAAAAATAATGAATTAATTAAATATTAGTTTAATTTATTTATACAAAGTCACTTTACTGTAATTTTCATCTTTTACAGCTGATTTACTTTAAATTTGAACCAATTGTGTTCTTTATGCATATTTTATTATTTAATTTTTAATTATTATTTCTTAGAATCTACGTGAAGGATTCCGATGATTACGCTCATTGATACAGATTTATACACATGTGTAAAAAATAATTAAAACCTTAAAAGTGAGAAGTCAAAAAATTTAAAAATTACTTAAATTTAGTTAACTTTTAAAGGCTAGTTGAACATTATTTACATGAGAATTTTGAGATTCCACGGGTTAAATTAATTTGGGAAATTAAACATTAATAAAGAAAACTCCACACCTTTGACACCAAAATTTCATTATTAAAAAAATTAAGCTCAAATCGTTTTAATCTAAAAAATAAATTATTTGGAATAAAATTAAGGGTTATTTAAGAAGATTAGGAATTGGTTGATGTAGGAGTGATTGAGGATTCATTTCCGAACCTCGAAACGTTAGTGTAACTATGTTTGTTTCTGGTACCTTTGGTTTTGAAACTGCTAACAACATCGTCGTAAGCCTTAACAACCTTTTCCTTCAAGGGGTAAGCACATCCTCTTAGGGTGTTTCCGGTTTCTACACATAAACCCCGAACTGAGTTTCCCAGAGTCTAAAATAAATTTTATTTTTAAAAGATACCGAAAATGTCTCCAATAAAGAGTCGGTAAAACCTCTCTCCTTCTCTTCCTTTCCTTCCCCCTCTCCCGATGTGTCCTTTTGTTCTCCTAATGTTCTAGCATCATCTAGTGCCATTTTAAACCGATTATTCACTCAACAAAAAAATACTTTAAATTATACTTAAACGCTTTAATAATGTTAAATTATTCAAAATTGTCCAATATAAACGCAAGATTTTATATAGTTGAATTTAACTATTTAAATGATAAATTCGGAAAATTTTCACAACTTTTAATTTGTGTAATATTAGACAATTTTAAAAATCATTAGAAAACTGAAATTCAAAATATAAAAAAGTAGTGTAAAGATTATGATGTAAGGTGCAGGAGTTAGGGTGTAAAAATGGAATAAATTCTACAAATCAGAAAGTGAATAATGACATCAAAAATTCTGGGCAATGTGTTTGAGAACCTCGTACATTAAAAACTGAATTGCTCCGGATGGTAATGATTTCAACATAGAAGGAAATAATCCATGATAAAACGCCAAAATCCCTATACCACAAAAATTAACCAATATAAAACCATATATGCTTAATAGAGGCATGTATAAAAATATTTACTATACAGGTGTGTAAAATATATAAAAATGTGTAAAAAAGTACCTTCATTTTTGAATATATATTTCATACAGTAGATGGAATCTCTATATAATCTATTTTCACTAGAAATTGCATTATTCATCATCCTTTTCCGCACTGTATCTCCTAATCAATTGTTGATAAAGTTTCAAATTAGTTAGTGTACCTGGAAAGACTATGAAAAGAGCTGATGCTCCAGCAGCTGAGCCAGCAATTGAGGACATGAAGGCGATTTTTTTCATTGAAAGTTTTTCTTCCTTTTTAGATAAGAGCTTGTGGAGTCCCTTGCGATAAAACTCGAAAAACGACAATTGTAATGCTACATACGGCACTCCAGTTACCATTGTAGGTATAAAGCCCTTGTAAAATCCCATCAAACCTTCAGTCTTAAATATCTGAGAAAAACAGTCAAAAATCCCTAGAAAACATTAATCACATTGTATATTTATACCGGTATAGGTACATGTTGAAAGATGCTTAGTATTAATTCCCAGCGCCATTCTTACACTTAAAAGGTCCAATGGGTATGTAAAACTCTTTTGAACTAGCCCGGCAGTTCCACCAGCAATCAATGAAAGTATAACTTGATTCTGCGATTCAGCTCTTTTCTGGTTTGACGATGAAAATGCCCTAGTCTTCATCCAATTCTGTAAGAGTGAATTTGACTTTAAATACTCTCGAGTTGAGTCATTTATACCAAACTTAGTAGCATAACAAATTCCTCCTCTTATAGTATTCGCCAAATTTCCTCTCCAAAGTCCTTTTAAACCTTCCTCCCTGAAAATACGCTCAGCAGTTCTAATTACACCTCGGTACTTCTTTTCACCAACTAAACCCTCATTGCGATATTGACCAAACATAGGCTGAACTTGGTATAAAAGGCGGATCCGATCGAAAGGAGCACAAATAGACTTCGTTATCACGCCTGAAAGTAGGCCGCAAAACACAAAAGACTGCTTCTTCCTCCTCCGCCATTCAGAATCATCCGCCATTATAATTTTACTTTAAAAATTTCAAACATATTATCAATAATGTACTAAATCAACCCAGTAATATTTAATTTAAAATTTCTCATTTATCAAATTAATCATTTATCAACTATATTATTATCATTTACATTAATTATTTACAAATTCCATTTATTTTAAAAAAATAATTTACCAAAATTTACTTTATTCACAAAAACTACCAATATAATAAAAAGTAAAATAAAATAATGTATAATAAATGAAAACTCACAAAATAATAAATAACATTATGGAAAAGCTTGCTTTGAAGGTTATAAGGTGGAATCTTTGATTGTTGTGTTCATAAAATAATTATTATTCATAAACAAATATAAAAATGAAATCAAATTAATGTATTATAGTATTTGATCCAAATTTGTTCTTAATAATTTTTTAAATTAACCTTTTTACTTGACACATTTACCATTTACACTTTTGGGGCTTTAATGTTCTTTTTCACATTTTAAACTAAATTACAAAATTTTGATGGAGTTACGATCGAAATCTTCTAAGCTTAAGCAGATCACCCGCCGCTTAAAGCGACCTTTAGCAGAAGATTCAGATTCTACACAGTCGGGTGAAAAGCTCGTTCCTGATGTGTTGTCCATCAAGTCCCAGAATTCCTCACTCTACGATCTTGGAAATTTAAATGATACAGTTTTAGTTTCTGAAACTTCACCAAAGGGGTTTTCTGATATGAAAACCGACTTTTCGGACATGTGTACCCCCTTAAGGGGCACAGGCAATAAGTCCTCCCAAGATTCAGAAGCTGACCAGTACATTAGCCTTCTCAGCAGTTTAAACAAATCTTCATCTGTTATGGCTGACTTTGATATAAATTCTGATAAAACTGATAATTTTCTCTTTACACCTAGTCAGGATAGCCGAATTACTCCTAAAAATGACCGTTTTACACATAAACAAACGAGAGGGTTACTCAAAAATAATCTAATAAATGATTTTTCCAAACTTAAAGATACACCCAGTTCCAATAAATATACACCCGTTTCTCAAAAAGTTAGCACAAGTTCATATAATGATAGTATTGTTTCATATAGTGATATTATTAATTCATATAAAGATAATGTAATTTCAAATAAAGATATTATAGATTTATATAAAGAGTGTCTACTTTCCCAAACTGATACCCAATTTTCTCAAAATGACATTACACATTCACACAATGAAGTTACACATTCTCAGAATGAAAATGTAATTTCGTATAAAGATACTCAATTTTCTCAAAATGGGAGTATACTTTCACGACAAGATACTGAATATTCTCTAAATGATGTTGTAATTCCGGAAAGTGAAACCCAATTTTCTCAAAATGATTTTACACAATCTCAAAATGAGATAATAATGTCACAAAATGATATTAAAATTTTGGACGAGGATTTTTCCTTTGAGGGTGACACAAGATTTGATAATTCTGCAAAATCAAATTATTCTTCATTTAAGAAAACATGTTCGCCAAAAGAAAATTCTAATAATGATTTCGGAAGCCTTTGCGATATCTTAAGTTTAGATGATTTATCTGATGTAAACTTTGACAAGCCAACATTTCCACCTTCAAATTGCATAAAATCACAGACTAATGACTCTGATGAGACAGATACTTCAAGTTCATCAAGTGGTTACGTAACTGAACGCAGACAAACTAGAAGTCAATATAACAAGAAGGTTCGGCAAAAAAATGTTCAAAATAATGCCCGCAATAATGTAGAAGATAATCTTAACACCCTACTTCAAACTGACAAGGATGATTCGGTAAATTTGGATAAAGATAACTCGGAAACTAAAACTAATAATTTGAAAACCAAATCTAAAAAATTGGATGAACGAATTAATAAATCGGATAATAAATCAACTAATTTATTGGATGATAAGGAAAGAGTATTAAGATTAGGATGTGAAGATAATATATTATATAACAAGTATGGAATAAGGTATGAACCAATGGATAAAGATGTGAGAAGAAAGTATAAGAGTTTTGAGCAACTTTGTTTCGGTTTAGGCTGTTTAGTAAGTCCAACCAAACAGGAGCTTGAAATGTGTAAGCAGTTGTCAACACTATCTGATCCCTCTGCACTCTCACATTATGAGACTTCGGTATATCAGGGCTGTATTTTACGTTCTCGGGCATTTGAAACTATTTGGCGCAAGTTTTGTAACCGAGTCCTTGGCATCGTTCGAAGATATATTTTGAAGGGCACTGATGAACTTGTCAAGATAATTGAGTCTCAGGAACTAATTGAACCATTTCTCAAACTTGTTCTGATTGATTTGGGAACTGACAGACAGGACCAACAACTATTTCTAAACATTTTACAAGAAGAACTTAATAACCTTATTAAACACAAGTATATACTCATCAGAGTTAATAACAACAACAACCTAAATGATATTATAAAGCAGATGTACATACAACTCTATACTCACTTGTTAAAAAGTAATAATGTTAATGTTGGTACCACTACTAATACTAACATTCTAAGCAAACTGATACATCTCTACAACTCTTTCATTAACAAGTGCAACACCAACACGCCCAATACCCCTACGAATAATGCTAACACTCCAACTAATACCAATTTGAATGAAGGATATGAGTTTGTAATAGTGGTGGATAAGTTGAATGAGTATATCAATGATATATTATATTTATTCGAGATGATAAAGAGGAGGAAATTATTACCGATAAATAGCATAATAGTGATCTCATCGAATAGTGAATATATAGAAAAGTATTGTAACACCAGAATTTATAGTAATTTGGGCATTTTCGAATGTAGAGTGCTAACAGTCTCGAATATTGTTGAGGAGATTTTACAGGTTCTGATGTTTGACGTTTACGTCCAGGACTTTATCCCAAACTTTCGAATTCTACTCGACTTGTATGACCAGTATAATGATATGGACAACTCTTTCACCTTGCTCATCATGCGGGTTTATCAAATGTATGAACAATATTATAACAGTTTCATCTTCAGTTATCTTTCGATTTTGCCAACACATTTTTTCAAGTTTACAAACTCCGAAGATTACTACACTGATATTCTACTCGACTCTGAAATTAATTCTCAGCCAAAAACTGATAATAACTTGGATAAAGGACAACAAATGCATTTAGACAAAACATTGAATTCGTACACTGATGGAATTGATAAACTAAGTAACAAAAAACTGGTTAACGATGGTAGTAATCTGTCGAATAACAATAATTTGGCTGATAATGGCAATAAATTAACTAAAAACTCTAATAATGTGGTGAGTGATAACAAAATGGCCACTAATGGGATGGAAATTGTGGTGGATGTAGATAAAACTGAGGCCGGTTTATTTGATAATGAAATAGTAATAGAAGATGATCCTAAGCCAAAGGAAAACAAGTTAGAATTATACGAAAACGATGTGTATAATGAGAATGGAGTGAATATTCTGGAGTTATTAGACATTAAGAATTTGTACAGCGTGTACAGTTTACTATGTGTTGGCAATAACATGAATGAAAGCAGTGTTGGTTATTTTGATGTTAAGCTTGGAGTATCACTGCCTTTGGAAAAGATAATTCTAGAATATTTACCTCTAAACACTGTGATTTTAGTCCAGAGAAGAATTCTGTTCCAACTTGGAGTACACCTACTATTCAAAACACTCGACTTCTTACCAGAATTTTATAATTTTAAGAATAAAATATTACAATTA
Source organism: Theileria sp. buffalo (assembly GCA_026724395.1). Taxonomy (NCBI): domain Eukaryota; phylum Apicomplexa; class Aconoidasida; order Piroplasmida; family Theileriidae; genus Theileria; species Theileria sp. buffalo. The sequence goes on along the minus strand of JAJHPJ010000017.1, from coordinate 75,372 downwards.
GCCAACAATTTTGATAATTATAAAGATGTGATTAATAAACTGGTGGATCACTTTACGACATTATGTTCTGAAGATAACTTATTCTGTACTAATAGTCTGATAAGATTAAAAAGGCTTTTCAATAATTTTAATAAGTATTATAGCAGGTATAAAAATCTATTGATTAAAATTGAGATATTTTTAAACAGTAATAATGTCAAAGGGATAAAGGCTAGGTTGGACGATTTAAACAGGACGATAAGAGTGAGTAATAGTGATGACTTCACAAGCATGATTAATGATTTTAAGGATAAGTTAACTTTGTGTTTATTTCCTCCACTCAGCTCATTTCCACTAACTAAAATACTATTAGTGCAGAAATATTCTCAAATTATTACGTCTAATGTTGGTAACAATAGTTCAGCTATTAACTCAAATGGTTCTGGTGATGGTCTTGGAAATACTGGATTTATAGGATTAGATGTGATATTACACATTAACAAATACATTAAGTATAAGATAATTAACATGTGGAAACTGTTTATCATTTACTATTACATTTTGACAGGGATGTCAAGTGATAAAAAAAGTGAATCATCTAATCCACAAGATATTATTGAGATTTACATCAGTTTTAATAATAATATTGAGATCTTGGAAAAGCTGTACAAGATTGCTGTGGTAAATAATACCAATTCTTCAGAAAGAATAAGTCAAAAATCACAACAATACGACAGTGGTGATAAGGATCTCAGTAGCTCAGTTGATAGAATGGATAGGATAAACGGAGTTGATAAGGTAGAGGCGGCCTTGTCTGGGCTCGGTTCAGTTAACGTTAACGTTTACAAAGATATTAAAAAGTCACTCATGAACATCAGTGTTAAGTTTTTGTAGCTAACAATTCATTTGAAAGGTCGAGTGATTTGTAATTAGGGCTAAATAAACCTAAGTTAGAGTATAATCAAGGTTTCAGTAACCTTTTCTATTGGAATATTTTAATTTAACATTTTTAAAGCTAATATTTTAAAATTTTATTAATGTTATATTTATATGAAAATTATATTGAATTAGAAATAAAATGTAAATTAATTTAAAGCATAATTAAAGTATTACAGTTTAAAGCAAGTGTTGAATTTGAGTTTAGCAGGTTCATTTTCAGGGTACTCAATTCCATTAATTTCGGTAGATCCTCGATTGTAAACATTTACATTAACTTTATGTGTTAGGATTTGTTCCATTTTGTTATTTTCTATCTGTTTTAGTAGTTGTTGGCCGTAATAGTTATCTTCTGGAGGATTTCCAGGAGCGTTTTCATCTTGAGTGTTTGCCAAGTACCTGTTTAAAAGATAGTCCATAAACTCATTAATGCAGGAGTCCATCGTACTGGTGAAACAGTAGTCTAAATTATTATGATTGCCCCTCTTTACAAAGTAATAATAAACATCAGGAATTCGTTTAATGAGCTGAATTGAGTGCTGAACCGGTATGATATCATCACTATCACCATGAATTACAAGAGTTGGACAGTTAAGATCCTTCACCTTATCATAATTGTTAAACCGGTCAAAAGGTAAGAAACAGGGGACTTTAATGCGATAAATACTTAAAAATGGACTTTGTAAAATAACACCCAGTAAGTCATATTTCACACCCAAATATATAGCACAGGTGCAACCCAAACTACGACCATACGCTATTATATTCTTACTATTCACTTCTAAAAAATATTAACTAGTTAACGAATTACTTAGAGTATTGATTAGGTAATTGTAAGACAAGTCTGCATAGTTGTACATGTTCTCCTCACTACAAACTCCACTACTTAAACCATAACCTAATAACAAATTTACATCAATTAATGTAATAATACGGTTAAATTTGAGTTGAAATAAGGTTGAATTAATGTGATAATATTGTAGTAATGGTGTATCAGTAGAGTTAACTAATGTTGGATAGGGTAAGTATTACCAGGATAATCGTAGATGAAAAGATTGCAGTTCCATTTCGTGAGTCTTTTGATAAGGTTTCCAAAAACATTACCAATATCCTCAGCATTAGCATGACTAAAAATTATAGTAAACTTCGCAAACCTATATTAAACATTATTCACAATATCAATATTAAATAGTATATTATACAAATAATGTATATACACAAGTGTATAGTACTATTAGTATAATACTGTATATTAGGTAATTTAATTTTATAAATAAGTAACAAAGTAGCTGGTATGAGTAATTGTAATACTTATGTTTAACGAAGTAGGATGCGATGGTATTTCCATCAGGTGTTGGTATTAGGTGGAGATGAGGATCATCGCGGCTATATGACGGGGGCATGGGAGGCCTAAAAATTAAAGAATCTAATCTATTGCCCATTTCAAAAAATAAAATACATAACAAATATCATATTTAATATAATATTAAAATTAGTCACTTAGGTAAATTATTAGATTCAGAGAAAAAAATTTCGCAGCAAGTGACAATTTCCAAAATCCCCAAATACTAGGCCAAAAAATAACGAAAAAACTACTTTAACCCTAAATAATAAATGTGTAATAAATTAATCAATAATTAATGAATTAATGATAAAATGTGTAAAATTTTATACACAACACTATAAATATTAGTATATTTTATACCTAAATAATTAGTATAATTAAATGATCATTTGGGTAATATGAGTGACGAAAGAGAGTATGGAAATTTTGTAATTTCTGAGAATCTGATTAACCAGGAATTGGGATCAGATGTTGTTTCTGAAGACGAAATTACCATAACAAACATCGTAAAAATCAATTCCATTAATAACTTTTTAGGAAAAGAATAAAATAATAAGAATAATAATCAGAAAATTGCTTTATCAATCACCATTTCCTCTAAAATATGAAGAATTGAAGGCTATTGTAAAGGAACAACTTCCTTACAAGTTCAATCCAAAACTCATAAATCATCTTCTATGTAATAATTCAATTATTTTTAGTACATTTAACCAATTATTACCCAACTTAAAAAACTTTTAGATGAAATTAAACACTTATTGAGTAACATTTTCGGCCTTTATCTAGATGACGTTAAATTCCATCCAAGTAATTTTAACCTTTTGTTAACACTTTTTATTACCTATTTTCCTATCCGTTTTATTCACATATTGTTGATTTTTACAAATAATTTCGGGATCTAGATAAGCGGGAATTGATTTTGAAGCAAACCGTATCATTTAAACATCACGATTTAAAAACATTAACTGAAGGTTTTTTAGTCTATTTTAAATTAGTTTTAGGAGATCATGAGTTAAGAGGGTTTATTCTACTTCTTGTTCCCTGTTTTAAAGCCTATAATAACACTTTAACTCTGAGTAAGTTATAAAGTTAATTTTATTTGTAGAATTTCTCTGTGACTTATTCGTTAAAATTCATAAAGTCCATATGGTTCCAAGATGTAACCAATTTACATAATTATCTGTGTTCAGGCCCTGAAGAGGAAAAGGATTTAGTAACAGTTTTAAAAATGGTTAAAAGAAAAAAGGAAGTTAAATACACTTCAAAAGGTTAATATCACAGTATTAATTTCACTTTAGAGTACAATTATATATCGGATTATATTTTATACGCTAAGGATTTGTCCTATATTAACATTGTGTACAATAGTGAACAGGTGATTTTCAATGCTTTAATTTGTGTTTTAGACTGATGCCCTTTCATCAGTAAGTGTTGTCCCAGGGTACAGGCTAAACTCCGAATGTAAGTTTGCTATTTTCCTCATTTTGTAGTTGATATGGCAAACTTTGTTACAGTATTCAGAAGACTAGATCAAGATAAATACGATAAAGCGCTTAATATATTCTTTGAATGACATACAACTATACACAAATAGTAAATAAATATATATTATGGATTACACACAGTAAATAAAAATGTATGTTTAATGGATAGATGATTACATTACTGGATAATAAAATCAGACAAACTTTGTAATGGATGACAAATTCTTAAAACTATTTTATTACAGACTCTTAGAGCATTGCAGCGAATGCGGCGTGAACTCTGTGGAGGAGTTCATGTCCTACGACACCCTTCTTAACCAATGCCCTGACGTGTTCATGCTTTGCTTTGCCCTTTACGAAATCAACCAACTTGGTAAGATCGGCAAGAGCAGTGACCGCAAATTTGCCGTCATCACCTCTTACTGCTACAACGTGCCTGAAGTGGTGTCCAGATGGTCCCCAGACACCAACCAAAACTGCATGCCAGGTCTTGCAGTCTGAGAGACCAACTAACTCAGTCATCAATTCTCCAGCGCCGAAATCTGGAGTAACACCCTTGTGTACAAGTGGTGCGTGTCCGAGGGGGCCTGATGCCAAACCATCTACGAGGTGAGATTTGTGGTCAACGACTGGAACCAAAAACAAGTATCTGAGATGATCTTCACCAACAGCTCCTGCTCCAACGTTTTCAGTATGAGCGGCGCTGTGAACAACTGCCAACTTTGGATGGCCCTCTCTTAACAAGTTAGCATCTAGTAAAAAGGGAGCTGCGGACACGCTTGCAGCGACTAAAGCACAAACTAAGCCAGACAACAACATTATCAATTTAAAAATATGGTCACGGTCTTAGGGATAATAGTTGAAGTGAATGAAGAATCTTGGAATTATTGGACTTACAAGTGGGGATAATTATCTTACTAATTTTTTGGTCTTTGTTGTCCCTTATTTCTACTATTACGTTAAAAATATAAGATTTTGAATAAATTAAAGATTATAAGTTGATTTTATAAACACACAGCTGATTTAAGTATTTGTTCCAATTCATCAATTTTATCTGTGTCTTTTAAAATTATTTACTTTTAAAATCGGTAATTTCCTTTTCAAAATATATTTTTTAAAGTGTTTAAATCTGTGAAAACCCAAAAGTTAAAAATTATACCAAATACAACAAGTTAATGTTCGAAACACTCAATTCATGTGTTAAATTCAAGCTTCTCACTTTGGACGATTTTTATAATTTACTTACTTAAGCAGATAACTTAGGTTATTTTAATAAATAGATGCAAACATAAATGTATAAAAATACCATACTGTAACAAAATTAACTTTTTAACAAAATTATAGTTTAATGTGTTAATTTATTCTTCATTATCATTTTTGAATCGAAATTTATTGAGTTCCTCCCACAGTTCCATCCTCTCTTTCCCTGTCTAAAAGTGTAAAACTGTATAAAAATACCTTACTTCCATCCAGTTTCGGGCTCAAGGGAGTGAGAGTCCCAAAATCGAAAAGTGAGTAAACCTCAGAATTTCCAGCCTCAGGAAACCCGAGACGGTCACTCACATTAATTGGAGGTCCTCGATCCAATAGCGTTCTCTGCTCCTTAGCACAATTTGTTGTCGACAACGTGTTCAAATATTTATGAAACTACAACATTACAATAATTATATACTTAGCATACACATATAGTATACATAAAACAATAATACAGTAATATAGTAGTATTATTATTAGAACCTGAATTTTGAGTAGATATTTGATACAATTAACACAAAAGGTTGATAAATACCAAGAAGAATCTTTGGTAGTCTTGTAAGCTACCATGTTCTGGCTTGAGAGGTCATCGAAGCAGACTAGGCAGGTTGCGCCTTCTGGAAGCGGAAGTGATTTTAAATATTCGAAGTCGTTTTCTCCGAAAAGGGGGTCACTTTCCATTTAACTTAAGTTCATTATTAAATATTTTACAACATAATGTTAGTATAGTTGACAACATGGATATAATTATTGAGCATATCAGTCAAAATTTATGCAATTAAGAATAAAACATTTTTTTCATAAAATAGTCCAATTTAAAATTGCGATAGTTGATTATTACATGTTTAAAATTAGATTATACACAACACGAATTGTCAGGATTCCATTCCAGAACTCTTTTTTACACATTTTAAAAATATAGCATTATTTATTAAAAATTTTTTACACATATTGTATATTATGTCATTAACTAAATAAATTATTCTTATGAGTACTGTTTTGGTCGTAATTTGGTTAGTTGGTTTGGGTTTGGTGGATTCCTACAAGAATATCAAAACAGCTGATGTTCTACAATGGCATCATTCCCCTAAGGTAAATTCAGTAATCCAGAGTATTGAGAGGCACGTAAATTACAGTAGAGTTGGCTTTGGCTATGACATTCATCGGGTTGTAAATTCAGATGAAGGCGGAAAAACTCTGATTTTGGGAGGAGTTAAGGTACCCGGAAACTCTATTAGGGTTTTAGCACACAGTGATGGTGACGTGGTTTTACACTCAATTTCAGATGCTGTGCTCGGAGCTTTAGGAAAAGGCGATATTGGTGACTATTTTCCAGATTCAAACCCTAAGTTTGAGGATTATGACTCTGTTAAAATACTCACAAAAGTACTCGAAATTGCCGAGGAAATGGGCTATTCACTTGTAAATGTAGATGCTTGTATAATATTAGAGCACCCTAAACTCGGACCTGTAAAATCGCAAATTAAGGAAAACCTTCAACGTCTCCTGGGCCATGGCACAGTTGTTAATGTCAAGGCTAAAACTAATGAAAAACTCGATTCTATAGGTAAAGGTTCCGCTATTGCATGCCATGCAGTTGTACTACTACAAAATATCTAATCTATTTTTTACACACTGTTTTCCTGTTACTGTACTATTAATATTATATATACACACTAAATAATATGTAATGAAATATTGACAAATTAATCTTGAGAGTTAATATCATCTTTTGAGTTATCTTCTGATGGAATGTGTAGTTTCTGTTGTCTTATTCTTACGTTCCAGTGCAAGTTTTCCTTAAGTGACCGGCACCACTCCTTGGTCGTCCAGGTCTGCTTGGGCAGAACTAGAGGGAACTTTGTGTTTGAGGTGACGATCTTAACTGAGCACCCATGTCTTATGTTGCAAGAATAATTGCCATCAATGGAAACTCTTACGTACCCGCGGTTATCGGGTGGTACCACAACCTTAATTGTAGAAGTACAGGGCAATACTAATGGCCTATACGATATCGAATGTGGACAAATAACGGTAAACAACAATGCCTCGACCTATCAAATGATTTAAACAACAATCAATATAGTAATATAATAATAGTTTAATGATATTGTAATAGTGTGAATAGTATTTAGGTACGTGAGGATGTACGATTGAGCCTCCAGCTGACATTGAATATGCTGTTGATCCACTTGGCGTTGTTAACATTAATCCATCACCTGACACTGTTGTAAAATAGTCTCCATTATAAAATACATCCAGAGTTGTTATATAGGGTGAAAGCCCTAAAAATATATTAGTAACATGATAATAAGTCAAAATTAAGTATAAACATAAAATATATTGTAAAGTAGTGCTAATTAAGATACCTCTGTCAATTACGCATTCATTTAGAGCATTTCTTTGTACAACACATTCACCATTTTCATTTAGGATATTGACTTGGATTTGCGATCTGAGTGAAATTTTGAAGCCTTTGGTTTCAATATTTGCTAGTGCTTCTCTCACAGTTTCAAGATTAAATTTAGCCATATAACCAAGTGAACCCATAGTAATGCCGATTACTGGCGGGATTTCATCCTGGAAAAGCTTATTTACGCGCAACATTGTACCGTCGCCTCCAACTGTGATTACTAAATCAACCTCATCCAGGTCTTTCTGGGATAGATTTTGAGTTTTCAAAGGGTCCTCAAAGTGAGTTACCATTTGACCTCTATACAATTCTTGCACCTCACCCCAAAGCTTATCGGTTTCAGGAATCTGAGACAAAATAGACTTGTCGTATACCACCTCAGAAGTAGGCAAATGTTCCCTTATCACTGAAACCAGCTCAGCCAACACAGAATCAATGTTCGGGTTAAAAGGTGATAACATTAGTAATATTTTCTTGGGCAAAGTATTGTACAATAACTCCATACTGTTTTGACGAACTGGAGATTCGGAACCCAAATTTGAAAATAACCTCCTAAGAGCATTTTTCTCGTATACCTTCCTGTTCATTGTTATAATTCTAGTTTACATTATACAAATCAATAATTGTTAGTTTATTTAGTAACATTCGAAACATTCTAAATCATGGAAATGTTTAAAAAAGGATTCCAGTTAGAATACAAAATAAACAAGAGTACTGTTAACATATAATTTATAGAATTTATAAATACAGAAAAATGAGTTAGATTCTATTTTTTTAACAAGTAATTAATGTTGAATTAGATCAAATTTCCCATTTAATTCACCACACTAATGCTTTTGAAAAAATTTAAAGTAAAATGATTTTTTACTAAAAGAATTTTACGTATGAATTAGTTTTATTTATTTTGTTTGATGTTACATTTCAAACTATTTATTTACTCAATGAATCACACTTTTAACACTTTTGTGTAGATACATATCATCGCATTCTTTTTCACTCATTTCACCACTATTTGTGGATTTTAATAATTTTAAATTTGTTTAATTTAATTTATGACATAATATTATGAGTTGTTTTACTCTATTGTCGATTTTTTGAAAATTTCTTTTTACACATTCCTCCCTTAATGTTTATCCTAAATACTTAATTCTCTTTTAACATGGACGATCTGTTCACTAATGACCTTGCAAACGAGGAATCGCCCGTAGAAGACGACCCTGAGGAAAAATCGCCTATAGAATATGACGGTGATTTTAAAGATGATTTTGGTGTTCTGGAAAGTGATGACTCATTTATCGTAGATGACGACAAGAGTTTATCCTCAGATGAAGAAGATCGTGATGTTAAGTATGATCCCGAGGGGGATGATGATTATGATTTCCTGTTTGGAGTGCCTGAACAGGAGCCGGAATTAAAGGTTAAAAATCGTGTAAAGGAACTAGAACGACTTCTTACATCACGAGCAGGTGCATATGAAGAATTTGAAGGCCTAGAAGACGAGATTTTACACACTCTTGATGACTTGGTTTACCAGTATGAACACCGTCAAGCCCTTGAATCTGAAATTCTCACACTCTTTTCTGGTCTCATCAAACGGGAACACATTTCCCATCACAATACTACTGAGACTGTTAATAACCTAAATACTGATAGAAATACCTATAGAGGTAATAGCACCCTTAATAATACTACCAGTAATGTGAATAATTCTGTGATGAGTAAGAAGATAAATAAGATGATGAAAAGAATAATAAAGGAAACGTTTAAGGATCGTGAACCTGAAGGCCGGTTTGGTAGATTTGGCAAAATTGTTTCAAGCTCAAATTTACGTGATTTAGACCATGAAAAGGAGAATATTGTCATGACAATAGATTCAGAAGCACTTGAGAATCTGAAGGATATTAACACACTTTTGCATCGTGAAAGGGGTGGAGATTATGAGGATTTAGATGGAGTTGCGCTTTACAAATATCCACGTTGTGCTACAGTATATATTTTTGCTCAAAATTTTATCCTTTCTTCTGTATCTCCACTCTGTTCAATCCTTAGTAGAGGGTCCGTTAATGAGGAAATTGAAGTCGACCTATTAGTAAATGAATTAATTTACTTCTTTTATCAAATTACACAGCCTCCAACTGAGAACTGGTTCAATTACTGGTATTCAGTACAGGATATTTACAAGTCAATTAATCGCCAATACACAACTAGTCAAAACTCAACAAAAAATCCGAACATTTTAAAAGAGTTAAAGTATAGAATCAGGATCATAGATGACTATGTTAATGGTTTGAGAGGCGTTCGAAGTGCGATGGAAAATTCTGAAATCTGGTCACTAATCGGCGAATTTAGACTCAAATTAGAACACTTTAAACAGAGTAATTATATCACAACTGAAGATTTGAATGTTTTAAACGAGTTAAAACACAGACAAAAAGAATTATCAGATGAACGTGATAATCTTTTACAGGATCAAGAAGATGAAATAACACTAGTAAACAGACTAAGAAAGGATAAATCTGTAATATTTGAAACTAAAAAGAGAATTAAAGAAATAAGGTCAGAATTGTATGACGTTACAAGTAAAATAAATGACATAAATACGAAAGTCGACGATGCCAAAACAAAGTCAGAACTCCATATACAAACTGTTAGAATATTAATATCGCAAGTTTTAACCATTAATTCCAATATGCTAATGTTACTAATCCTTAATGAAGTTGGTTTATTAACCGTAATTAGACAAGAAATCTTACAATTATTTCATCATACAAATAAAGCTATTATTCCAGTTCAATACACCAGCGTTGATAATACTGGTGTCAATAATGTTAGTGGTACAAATGGTATGGCTTCTAGTACTAACGGTGTTAATACTAGTAATAATGATAATGTGGATGATTATGAGTTTTATCCGAGTTATTTGACGGAAACGGAGCGTAGTAGTTTGTGGGAATATGTAAGATTAGTTTACAATATCTTCACAGGATTCAATATCAACTATAAAAATACTTTAGAAAGTTCTGTTGCCACTAATACATCCAATTCTGGCAGCAATACTACTAAATTAGTGGGTAAGGATATGGAGAATAACAAAGTGGATACTAACGGCATTCCTGTGAATGACTATTTGATAGAAATGTATAGAATGAACCCGAAACTGTATAATAAATACAAGTTATATAACAAGTATAAATTGTATAATTACAGTAGTACGGGTAGGGAAAAGTACAATTATTACTACTTGTTCAGGTTTAACTCTTATTCACAAGCACAGAGAAATACATTAAATTCTGGAACTGAGGAAGAAATTGAGGCTGTTCGGACTGAAATCGAGTTAATAATTGGGAAACCAGTTACTAACCCAATTCTGAATTCAGGAACAAATGAACATAAAATTGAGTACCAACTAGTATTATTATTGTCAATATGTGCACAAGATGTCAATAGAGATGTAAAGGAGTTTTATTCCGAACCATTTGACAGGTTAATAGTTTTAAATATTAAGTCGTTCATTTTATTATACTATTATAATACAGTTGTAAAGGGTATTAACACATTATTGAGTTTCAATACAGTGATGAAATATGTAAATGATGAAAATATTCTAAGAGGAATGTTATTAAATTATTTAAGTGATTTGGTGAAGAAATTCAACCACTTTAATAATTTATTCACTGTACAAGTGCTACAAAACGCTCTTGTTGAGCTGCTTTTCCTACTCAACACTGATAAATCTGGACCAAATAGTGATAATTTGAGTATACCAGAGTTAAAGAATGTATTTGTATATTATTTGAAGAGTAATGTGAGACAATTATTGTTTAGTGTTTTGAAAAATTATAAGCCATGTTATAATTATAAGCTTTTCATATTATCTTTGAGAGTTTTAATGGTTTTGGAGAAGTTTATAGTCAAGTTTAACTCGGTTACATTTACAACTGCCAAGGTTAGTAATTTTGATAAGGATATTGATTTTGATGACTTTTCAGATGAGTCTGAGTCCGAGCTGAATTACACAACATCAGCTAAAAACAATGTAACAGTTAACAAAAATAATATTTTCAATAGTAAAAATGTAAATAATACCCAAAATGATATTTTAAAAAATGGCAAAATCGTCTACAACTCACTTCTACTCTTGTTCAAACTACATAATCTCCAGACTATTAATAATAGTATGAACAATGTGAATAATCATATGAATAATTTGAATAATATCAGTGCTAGTAATCGCATGAATGATAAACTAAACCCTAATAGTAATAATAATATCAGTACTACTAATAGTGTTAGTAATAGTAGTGTAAAGAGTGGATTGGATGTATTATTGTTATATTTAAAAAGAGTTCCGGTGACGTATTTTTATGATTTTAAGTATTTCTTTTACTTTTATAATGTGATGTATAATAGTGGTTATTACATTTCAATGATTGAAGGAGGAATGGATGGATTTGGTAACGTTGGTGACGGAGTATGTAATTTTATGATGGATGTTTTGGAACGATTTTTCGATGATTGGCTTTTACCCAGTAATTGGATGATGTTGTTGGAGTTGTTTTATACTAAAAATGTGCCAGTTAGCAATAGACTAAAGTATAATATAAACCATAAAGCTTATATTCAGCCATTGTTGGAAAATAGTTATAAAAATGATACAATTTTAAAGAGTTTATTGAAAAGTGATGATAACCTTGTTGACATTAGTGATATTACATCTATCCTGGCAGAAACTACTAACACTGTTACAACTTCAGGATTAGACTCGGTTATTCTAAAGTATTATCAGAGATTTAAATATATGGAGTATGACAGTTTAGTAAATTATTTGTCAGAGTTACTTAATTTATCAAAGAAAGTTATAATACAACATATTGACACGTTTAATGAGGAAGGTGTGACTCAGCCATCTAATGAAACTAGTTCCATGGGTTTAACGTTAAGAAATTTGAAAAACAAGTGTGGAATGGATCTATTGAATGAAATGTATGATAACATTGTGGATGCATTTGAAATGCATAAATTATCTCTAAAGAGGAAAGTTGACGTGATTGAGCCGATGCTCCTGACAAATGAATTGAAACAGGATGAAAATTATAGAAACTTATTGGAATACTTTGACATAAACGATGAATTCAAGATGACTGTTAATGACAGAACTCAAACTCAAACTTTGTTAAACACTTTTAAACAGTTTTTAGAAGGTGATCTCGAGGTTAAAGATCCTGACACTATGACTACTGATGATATTGAACAGGATGAAATCGATGTTTTCAACGTAACTTCTAAAGATATTATTAAACTCCTACTACAAATTAAACTGTCTCATGTTGACGGTGTTAATGTAGCTGATGGCGCTACTGTTGATACTGCAAATGTAACGGATGGTATGGAAGGCGATAATTTGAATATGACTGATACTATGAAAGTTGATGATATAACGAATACCAATACCAGTATTAGTAATTTGGATATTGAAGAACTATGTAATATTTGTAATGATGTGATAAATGAGAATGTGGTTCGATATTATAAGATCGATAATGAAAAGCTGATGCCATTGTATAGGAAATTATTATTGTATTGTAACGTTAAAATTGATAATAATTTATTAAAGTTGAATAATAAAGAAATCGGTGCGGAGATTATTAAAAATCGACTCAATATCATCAAATCATTACATAAACTTAGTAATGAACAGTTGATTAATATTTCTAACAAATTTAATACACAAACTAACAGCACTCCTACCACCACTACTGAGTTACCTAACAATGATTTACCTAACACTGAGTTACAAAATAATGCGGTAGATAATGATATTGATGAGTTATTTGATGATACTAACACTGAAGCTACATTATCAAGTAGAAGTGTTAATAAAAAGAAGAAGCTTAAGAAGAAAAAAACTACAGAAACTCACACAGATACAACTACCACTGTTCCCCAAGATGATTCTAATGCTATGTATAAAGATGATACTGATACAACCACCTCAAAATCACAAGTTGGTACAAGTGTCGATGTCGAAGTAAGAGATAAAAAGAAGCGAAGGATAAGGAAACCTAAAACAACATTTGTAACCAGTGATATGGTCGGAACAAAGGTACTGGACTCGAGTGTTTCAGTTCCTGAAGAGCTTATCGAGAGTCTAGCAAACCTTAAACGAGTGCCAGAAATGATAATTAAACTTCATGAACAGTCACTGAACCTCGCCAAAAACAAACAACTTATCAATAATCTAAACCATGATAATTTCAAACAGATTATCTCATCAATCTAATTTATTTGATGCTATACTGATTACACTTGTAGTCATTCGTACTTATGTACATGTAATGAATATGTAAACCATATAAAAGTTAAAATAATTATATTAAATTATGTGAATGTGTGTTATGTGAAAATATGTTTAGAGTTTTATTGTAAGATTTGAGGAATCCCTCAAATCAATCAACTGCATTTGGTTAAAATTTATTATAGTAAAGCTACATTTGGTTAAAATTTAAAAATAATTGTGTTTTTGAAATGTGATTAAACCCATTGAGTTTGACAAATATTTAAAGGATAATTCTAAGAAATCAGGTGTTCATGTAGATTTCTTAGGTTAAGTGGATTTACTGGATCCGGTCTGGTCCCCCCTAAGTAGTTCCAGTTGTAGTTACTTTTGATCCAAGAGTAGTTGGCTAGGCAATTTCTAATTTCTTATATTCGTTCGCACTATTGTAGACGTAGAAACTGTTTGAAAGAAGACCTAGTGAAAACTTCTTGATATCTTTATACGCAGCATCATTAGTACTTTTCCAAATTTCAGTATTACCATTCTTGATCTTCTTACAATTACCAGCACTGGTAAACTCGTAAGTATAGGCAAAAGTTTTATTACACCCTACGATGTTAATCTTATAGTCAGAAGTTGTAAGCTCTTTGTCACCATCACCGAAAAACTTAAGTCTCGTTACATCACGCATGTTGCTGGTGATGTCATTCCAGGGCTTATTTTTCCCTTCCTTGGAAAGAAGTACAAATTTACCATTTTTAAGAAGAATACCAAGGTGCTTTTTGCCACTACCTTTACCCTTGCGTACCACTCTGACTGCGTGATCATCACCAGTAGCGGTCCAGATGTCAAGGGTCTTCTTAACTATCTTATTGAATGTATGCTCACCTTTAGCCGTGAATATTTTAAAGTCTTTATTCTTGGAGTACTCTAATTCATCGGTACTTTTAGTCTTACTGATATCGAGGGTATTCTTGCCAACCTCAGTTGCTGCTCCGGATTTACCACTAAATAAGGCGCCATAAACTGGTTTGTAGTGCCATGCTATAAAGAGTGCGATAAAAGCTAATTTAACAAATTTCATTTTCATCACTATTAACTGATAGATATTTAAGGTGTCAATTCCAGATCTATTTCAATTTCAAATTATCATTCCTGTACCTTATTATCAAGCTACTTCATCTATTCTTCCCCATTCATTGGTTAGAATTTATAGTCTTATTCAGTTATTATAGTGTTAATAAATTTATATCACTTATATTGTACCTGTATATAATATATAATATACTCTGTGTATATTATAATACATGCATTTACTAGCTATACTATAGTGTATTAACTGCACATTCAACTATTTAAAACATATAGATAACACATTTAATTATTCTTTATTTGAGTTTAGTATACTTATTTCAACATTGAAATGTGTAATAAATGTGCATATTTTTATGTACAGTATAGTTAATTGTTTAATAATAGTATATTGAAGTTATTATAATGATGTGTTAGAATAGTTCTTTGAAAAGTTTCTTTGTTGTGAATTTGTAATGATATTTGTTTGAGGGATATGATGGTAACTCACACAGGTCAATTCCAGCACCGAAATGACCTCGAAATAGTTTTCTCTACAACATTATTAATATAAATAATGGTATTAATAGTATAATAGATGCATAATAACAATTAGTATAAGATAAATACATGGGTGAAACCTTGATGATGGGATATAGAGTGATGATGAGTATGAGAAAGACCCAGAGGAGTATAGTAATGACTTTATAGTTGTAAGAGATGTTATGAATGTTATGTTGAACACGATCAGCTGAGATGATTTCCTCAACAATGTCAGCTAAAGAGTTTGAAAGTAAGCAGCATGAAATCCACTTGATAGCAATTGACCAAACAACAGACCAGCAAATGTTATTAGTCCTATTCATAGGACTAATTCTCTTAATCTCACATCTATAACCTTCGATATTCCCAATGAACAATATATACAATACTTCAGATACAGATAATTTATTCCTAACAACGGTTGTATTGGTGTTAGTATTGGTATTACTAGTATCAACCCTCTTAACAGTATCGCTACTGTTGACATTGGATTTATTCGTGAAATAGTAGGAAATAAGTGACAGTGTGGTTGCAATCATAATGCCAACAAGTCGTACGATCCACCAAAAATATAAGGGCAAAGATTCATCTAATAATTCACCAAGAGATGCAGAGATATTGAATAGCCAAAAGGTAGCATTAAAAATATAAACTGAGAATGAACCGATTTTCTCAGTTTGATATTTAACATTATGAAACCAGCCGACAACAATACAAGTCATTAAAACCATAAAAACGCGGCCCAAATCTCCCACAGCAATTTCTAAGAACCAAATTACCCCCCTCCCATTCCTACTACATAATGGGATACATATCACTATTAATGACAAGCATAGAGTTCCTATAATGTAAACACGTTTACACTTGAGAAATCTGGATAGTGTACTCAAAATTACTTCGACTTGGATGGATATAGTAAAAGCAACCAATATAAAACAGCAACAAAATTGTAACACTAACAATGTGCGTTCCATATTATGCGTTGCTATAAACCCTAATGGTAATAATATGAACGAAGTATCCTGTTCTAGCAACCACAAAATTTCAGTTGGCGCTCTGTACAAAAAAACACTAAAGTATCCAACAATTGCCAATGCTGAAACAAATTGAAGCGAAGTGATGTAACCAGATAAAAACCCAACTCCTACAGCCTCAAGTGATAAATCATATCCAATTCGAGATTTACTTGCAAGCGTTGAGTAAATTCCATTCCCAATAACATATTCATAAATACAGCAACGTACTGAGTGGGACCAAAGCCTCGAATTTTTATACAGTAAACTGTAGTCTATTTTAGTTATTGAATCTAATACAAAGCTGGTAGAGCCATCTAATAACATACTGAAATACACCTGTGCATGTGCCAGAAAGAAAATCACCAACACTAAAATGAAGGCAAAAAAAGTAAAATTAGTTAGTCCGATCATGTGTAAAATGAATACAAACAAATATGTCACTGATATCCCAATCACTAGTCTGAAATCAATTTTATTTATATCGACATCACCATTTTCAAATAACAATTGATAAGCAGTATAAGCTTTTCCAAGCTTATTAGCTTTACAGAGACCATTAACCATGAAGCACAGTGGATTTAACTTATTACATTCGATAGCATTTGTACCAATTGCAGCACACTGGTCAATATCCGCAACACTCAGGTCCCAAATCATGTTATTCTTAAACACGTTTATAAAATAAATCAGGTATTCTGCTGAAGTACGAGATGATGCTATGCATGCAGATAATAGGCATAGAATTACCATAGCTACTCCAACACCACCCATACCTGGAAAAAGCTTATCGAAAACTTCAAATGGACTACATCGAAATAGCTGACCCACTCCAAGCTCAAAACATAACATTGGCTGTACTATAAACAGATATGCAATTAAATATGTGGCCAAAAATATAAATCCACCCCAAGTTGAATTTAACTTAAATATTGTCTCAACACTACCCACTGATAGTGCCATTGTTAAACATAGTATAAACAGTGATGAGTTATTATTCCAGTATCCAGACTTTAGTTGCCTTTGTAACCACGGAATTATTGAGCCTGAAACATTTCGGAAACAACTTGGATGTTGAAACACATCAGATAATTTAGCCACCTCACCTGGACTCATGCCATTCCTTATTAAATCCACTATTACATTATCACTTCTACTTCCTATACTCGTTTGATCAACTAATCCACTCTTCATGCTCTCTACACAATTATTATAGTTATATTATTAATATAAATAATGGTAATAGTATAAATAGTAGTAGTATATAGATATATTACTTGTTGATTGTTGAGCAGACGAACCCATGTTACTAATTATTAAGTTCTGAGACTCTGGAACTAATCTATTATCTTCAGATCCAACATAATCAATACTTGCTTGTTCTATGACATTACTACTTCCAATACTTGATTGATCCACTATATTACCAATGCTGGATTGTTCAATCACATTACCAATACTAGACTGATCCACTATATTACTAGTATTAATACTAGATTGATCTACTATATTTCCAATACTAGACTGATTAACAGAACGGTTGGTATCAAGTTTGGAGTTTGAAATATGTGAAATTGATTGGTTACTGGTATTAATACTGAACTGGTTGGTATTAAAAGTAATATTAGATCTAACAAAACTACTGGTCAAGTTAAGATTAAGGCTTAAACTGGAGTTTAAATAATCTAAAGGAACCCTAACATTTCCTAGAGAAAAAGTTTTTTCCTGACTAGTTCCATAAGTAATGTTATCATCAAATGGAATATTCATTAGTCTATCCCTTTCATTAGCATCTTTATCAAAATCTGATGGAATGTAATCATTATAATTCGCTTGAAAACAATCCTTTCTCATCAATGCTCTGTTAGCTTCAGCTTGGATCCCATCCCTCTCAACATTACGATACAAACGACTTGAAAGCTTCGAATACACATTTTTACGATATGACGAAGTTTTCGACATCTCAATTGCGTCACTTATAAGCTTAGCTCTTGTGTGAACTCTAAGATGAGCTCTCTGATGTTCATTATGGATATTGTCGACCTCGGGTTCTGGGTTTATACCAGAACCGCTTCCAATACTATACATACTGATATTATCCATATTCTTATCACTTAATAAAACTTATATTAATTTTATTTTACACATTTAAGTCTATATTACAGAGAAAATTAGTAAATATTAAGGAAAAGTTACACATTTGAAGTTATATTACAATTTGTTTAAAAAATGAATTATAATAAAATAAAATTAAAAAGAATCAAATAAAAACAAACATTAAACTGAAAAAATAGAATTATATTACAAAAAATTTAATTTATATTACACATGATATTAAAAATAAATTAACAAATAGAAAAATAAATTCCAAAAATTTGAAGTCATAAAACTAAGTATTAAATAATGTGAAATAAACTATTAAAATGTGAATTAAATGTGTTCGGTAATTATTAGTTAATAGTATGGACCCCATGGGTAAAACTAAAAGTGATAAAAAATATTTATCAATTTTATTTTCATAATCTTATATTTTATCTTTTGTTATTTATTTGTATTACAGTACAAATTTTGTTCATATAATACAGTATAAACTATGTTCTACTAGACATAATAACGCCGGAATATTACTGCTCAAATCAGGATAATACTGTTGAAGATTGTAAAGTTATAACTATATTCATATTTTTGGACTTAATTTTAGAAATAAATTACTAAATAAAATGAAGTTTCAGCTGCCAAAATTCTTCTTCGATCCTTCAAACCCAGTGGGATATGTAGTAAAGGTAGTGTTGGAGTTTGTTAATGGTAGTACGCGTCTGGTTCGAAAGTGCACAAAGCCTGACCGTAAGGAGTATATGAGGATTTTAAATGCCTGTGCGGTTGGATTTTTCGTTATGGGATTCATTGGCTACTTTGTAAAGTTACTCTTCATTCCAGTCAATAATATCCTCGTTGCCGCTCCCAAGTAACCAAAACTCACATTTTATAACTTTTTAAAATTTTATCCTTCATTCTTATCATATTCATTTTATTCTTATTATTCATGTTATTCATATATTATTAGTTGGTGTTTGTAGATTTCTAAGATTCCTTATATTTTTATGGTGTCTATATTTTATTATTTTGGTTTATTTTAATTTTTTCTCCATTTTTGGCCCCTTTTTCCTTTTTTGCCTTAATTTCAATTTAACACCCCCATCACTAATACTATTTATTTTATTATCATTTAATAATATTCTTTATTCCTTTTTATAATTTTTTATATAAATAACTTTCATTGATTTATCGTGTCTATATTAATCTTTTAATCTTAATTTACCCTAAATTGTATATCAATGGCAAAACGTACAAAGAAGGTTTGTTATTTTTTACTTCCACATAGCTTCTAAAAATTTTTTATTAATTTTACCACAAAAATATCTATTAAAATATTCTTGTGGTTTTATTATAATTTTTTAGGTTGGCTTGGCCGGTAAATACGGTACTCGTTACGGTGCTTCACTTAGGAAACAAGCTAGAAAGATTGAAACACAACAACATGCCTCTTACTCATGTCCTTTCTGTGGAAGAGTATCTTCGCTATTCTATTTGCTAAAATTTTATTTTATCTAGTTTTATTTAGAGTTATTTTATTGTGTTTAAGTATAATACTATTTACCATAAATAAATAATATATACTATGAAAGCATCATATATTTATGTTATAGCATGCAACAAAGCGTAAAGCTGTTGGACTTTGGCAGTGTAAGGGTTGTAAGAGGAAGATGGCAGGTGGAGCCTGGTCACTTGTAACATCCTCTGCTTCATCTGTTAAAGCTACAATTGATCGTCTCAACAAGCAGAAACTTGAAACCGCCTAATCTATTACTTTACCATGCTATCTATTATTTAGATGGTATCTAGTATAAGTATAGTATATATGGAATATAGTGTTATGAAATTTAAAAGTCAGATTTATAATTTGGGTGTACTTTCCCCCAAATTACGAGTTCATTTAAAAATGTTTGATCAGTATCTTGCCAGTTATCAACTATGAATATCTGAAGGCTCTTCACATGTGTAAACTTTGTGCCCTTGAGCTTCACACGAGTCTCGGAGTCTGACTCAACCAAATCCACAACCTGGTCAGGATCTATACTATCCGACTCACTAAAGTCAAACTCCGGCCTATTACTATAAATCTAAAACATCATCAAAACTATTATACTATTATAATATTAGGGTAATATACTATTATAAGAGTAAATAAGTACAAAATAAATGTATGTAGGTACCTGTAAAGTTTTAGGAGCACTAGCATCTAGATTTTCAGGTTTAGAATTAGCTCTTAAAATTAAGTAATCAATGCAAACGGGTTCTCTGAAAAATACTTTGAGAATAAGCTGAGGATCAACATCCGAAACCATGGAATTTTTGGATTCTGAGCAGGAAAATAAGATTTCCCTGAGTCCAAAAGTGCCATCCAAAACATTTAAAGCTGTAGAAGTGGTTAAATCTATGCAACGTTCCTGTAACGCTAGATTTCTAGTCTCATTTAACTCTATAGCAGACTTGGACTGCGATTTAAACGGATTATTATTCAATAATAAATCAACACCCGCCTGATCGCTATTCATTTCATAACACAAAAATCGTTTTTCAGTAAAAATTTTGAAAAATTTGTAAAATGTTAAAATACGTGAAAGAAGTTATGAAAAATTTAGAGGAAATTGATAAAAAATTATTAAAATTGCAAATCGAAAAATTTTATCTAAATTAGATAAAAAATTAACTACGTGGAATTGAGGGTAATTTTAAGTATAAAAAACTAATTGAGTTCGCTATGTGGTGTAAATAGGGTATGTTAGAGTTGTAAAATCAGTGGAATCCAGGACAATCTGTGAAAATAAGTGCAAAAAACCGTGAAAAAATTAATATAAAAAAATTTAAAATAAACTAAAAATGCATACGAATTCAGTATAAATTTCCTTTAATCACATGAATTCATATCTAATTTTATCCCCAACATTCGGACCAATTCCCACTCAGTATATGAATGTAACATGTGAAAACATGTTAAAAATTTATTGAAAATTGATATGTGTTAGTTTTGTTAGTATTTTATGTATTATTGTTAAATGGGGTTTGAATATACTAAACCGATTTAACGTTTGAATATCACTTGAATTGATTGTTAAGTGATGTTTTTATAAGTTTTTAATTATTTGGTTATTATTGGCTTAGTTATTAGGTGTGATTATTTTGTACATTAAAATAATTTTCACTTTCAATTCCTGTCTTGTTTATTTGTAAATCAATATATTTTTTTACCTTTGAATCTTTCCTGCTTTTTAATTAAAATCCATTATTTCAACTCACGAATTATTATTTTAACCACCAACTAGCATTTTAACAGTAGATCAATATTAAATCGTTGATATTAGAATCAATACTGTGAACCACCATTTAATCAATAATAAAATTTAAATCCGTAATAAAAAACTAATAAATAATAAAAGATAAATCTATATTAGTGGAGAATGGCAAAGAAGAATGTGGTAACTGAGGACTTGGTGGATTATGAAGAGGAGGAGGGTGAGACTAAGGTGTCAACTAAGGATGTGATAAAGTCAGCTGCTGGCAAGAAATCTAAGACCGATGGCACAATGGGTCGTGGCAGTTACGTTGCCATCCATGCAAGTGGTTTCCGTGACTTTTTTCTGAAACCTGAGATTCTACGTGCTATTTCAGATGCTGGTTTCGAACACCCATCTGAAGTGCAGCATGAGACAATTCCTCATGCAATTACTGGAGTTGATATCCTATGTCAAGCCAAAAGTGGTATGGGTAAAACTGCTGTATTTGTTCTGAGCATCTTACAGCAGTTGGACGTTGAGGCTGAGGAAGGCAAAAGAGACGCTGAAGATAACGTGAAGCCTGTATGTAGAGTTAGTTGTGTTGGTATTAGCCACACAAGGGAATTGGCATTTCAAATTAAAAACGAGTTTGACCGTTTCAGCAAGTATTTACCGCAGGTACGCTGTGAAGTAGTTTACGGTGGTGTCCCTATACAAAAGGACGTTGCGATGCTTAAGGATCCTGCTAAGACTCCTCACATTCTTGTTGGCACTCCTGGTAGATTATTAGCTCTTGTGAAGGCTAAACATCTCAATATGGATTCTGTAAAGCACTTTGTTCTTGACGAATGTGATAAATGTCTTGAAAAACTCGATATGCGTCAAGATGTTCAGAGCATTTTCTTATCCACTCCCAAGAAGAAGCAAGTCATGTTCTTCAGTGCCACTATGAATAACGACATTAGGGAACTTTGCAAAAGATTCATGCAATCCCCTGTTGAAGTTTTCGTTGATGATGAATCTAAACTCACCCTTCATGGATTACTACAATATTACGTCAAACTGGCTGAGAGTGATAAGAACAGAAAACTTAATGATTTACTTGACACTCTCGAATTCAATCAAGTTATTATCTTCGTCAAATCTGTATCAAGAGCTGTTACTCTCAATAATTTGCTCACCGAGTGTAACTTCCCCTCTATCGCTATTCATGCAGGTATTGTGCTAGTTTACTGTTATTATTAGTGTTTATGTAGTATTAGTTATGGTTTACAAGGTGTTAATTTACTCATTTTTATCATCTTTATCTATTCTAAGGCGTTGTTTTACTATATTTAACCCTTATATTACCCTTGAATATTAATTTAGCTTTGCTCTATTCATAATTTATTTTTACCCTCAAATTTTAACCCTAAATATACCTCATCAATTATATTATTATTTAGGACTTGACCAGAGTGAGAGAATTAACAGGTATACGCAGTTTAAGAATTTTGATAAGAGGATAATGGTGGCAACAGACTTGTTTGGTAGAGGAATAGATGTGGAGCGTGTAAATATAGTTATTAACTATGACATGCCCGACAGCACAGACTCTTATTTGCATAGAGTTGGGCGTGCTGGGCGTTTCGGAACTAAAGGACTTGCAATTACTTTTGTTTCATCCCCTGAAGACTCGTCGCAACTTGAAGATGTACAGAAACGCTTTGAAGTTAATATTTCTGAAATTCCAGCCACCATCGACACGTCACTGTACCTCAATCAATAACTCATTCGACTACTGATAATACAAGATTTTAACTATAAACTGTTAAATTAATAGTATAATATTGTTTTCATCCAATTATATTATTTTTAGTGCTCTGTTAGTTTTGATATTAATTTAGTTAGTTGACTTGTCGTGTATCGTTAGTGAGGCTCAACTTAGTTGAGTTAGTGGTATCAGTGTAATGTTAATGCTCATCGTTGAGTAGTGAATTAGTTGAAGAGTCTTATAAGTAAAAGGCTTCCAAGACAGATCAGTGAAATTGTAACAGGCAAGTATTCATTCCATTTGGAAAATTTAAATCGAGAATATAACAATGCAGTGAGGCCTGACACAGCTCGAGCTGTATTCAAAAATCCAACACTCATTATAAATTTCTAAACAAAAATTAGTCTCATTGGTATTGTACTAATATTGTAATAACTATGGTAACTGCACTAAATAACTACATAAATAGAATAGTATATAGTGTGTAGGGACTTTTGGTCCGAAGAAATGATGTGCAGTCATGGGTCCGATAGAGAAAATGCCTGCATTAACAAAGAAGAAGCTAGTAACCCTAAACAACATAATATTAATAAATGGAATTACCAAATGGCGTAAATTATTATATTTGTTTGATATAATATGTAAGAACTGAAGGTGAGTGCCAAAGTACTCACTACGAGTATTATCCAACAATGCCTCCAACCAATTAAATCAAATATTATACCCCAAAGTATACGTCCTAAATTATTTACACTCAACCATAATAATATAAAAATAGGATAGTTAATAGTATAATAGCATAAATGTCGTGTAAGGAATACCTATAACATGACTTAGCGAAGCTGCGGCACCGATAAGAGTAATGAAGATGTCAGAACCATCAAGTTTTAACAGAGCAACTACTTTCCAGTAGGATTGCAAGAATATAATTGACTGCCAACTCAAGAATATAAGCAGCCATAAATACAAATAATGCTTAAAATTCTCAGTCCTCTCACCAGAAATTTCATCAGATCCTAATCCCAAAATACACTCATAATTATACTATATATCATAAGTATAAGTATACTATATATTATTACCTAGATCAATTCTTTTGGTAACGAAAGATTCATATTCAGGCTCAGTTTGAACAGAATCACGTGGAAAATCAAACACGACAACAGATATAAACTACAAAAGTGTCAAACAAATTGATAAAATATTGTAATATCTACAATTCTAATATTAATTATGAATTACCAGTAAGAATAGATATACGAGTCCTTGAAGTATGAAAAGATTTGGAAGCCTCGTCAACAGTTTATCATCTCTGTAATACACTTCTCTATCTAAAACATAAAATTTCAACAGTTTTAAGTGTATGGTTTAAACTATAGTTATTATAGGATACCTGTCGGATTAATAATATTTTCTAGTCTTGTATTATATTTGTTAATGTAAAAAGTCTGTAGAGGGCACAGTAACACACTCAAAAGTCCACTGTAAAAGTATATTGATCCACATATATATCCTCTCTTGGATGGATTAGTTCGTATCGCTGCATCCAATGGTAAAGGTAATATTAATCCTATACATCCCATTATACTGTTAATCTAGTTAGTATAGTATATAAATAATGGTATATAGTTAACAAAGTATAGTTAATATAATATAGTCAGAAGTGGTATTATGATACCTGAAGCAATACCGCCTAGAACTGAGTAATAGAAGATGAGTGTTCTGAAATTGTTAAGATTAAATGAGGATGCGATAAGTGACAGTGAAGTGAGTACACATCCAAGAATTGTGGCCTTCCTGACACCCAGAGCTTTTTCAACAAATGAAGTTAGGAATCCGCTAAGACTTTGAAGTAATACCGCAGTTGAGAAAATGTATGAAATCACACTGTAATTAATGGTGGGATTCTTCGCAGCCACTCTCATATACGATACCACATACATTGCTATATTACCAAATGTATTCATATAACCTATGGAATCATTAACATTACATTCATAATTATTAGATGTGTAAAATTAGTTTCGAGTAGACATAAGTAAAATAATAAAATAATTTTAATAATTAAACGATCTATAAAATAAAATAAAAATAAACTAAATTGAACTAAGATTTAATTAGAAAACAAAAAATTTTAGTAGGAAGGAACTCAGAATGGTGTAGATAAGTGAAGCGCAGATAATAGATTTGTTCATGTTGAAATCTGGACGCGATACGATTTCATCATTACGGAAGGAAATGGAAGACTGGTTAGATGTGTCGTTAAGATTGTCCATTTTGTACTATTATATCATAACCCCAAGGCTCAAAAAAACTTTAAATTTTACTCAAATTCTGAGCTAAAACTTAAAAAACATATCACAAACAAATCATTTCTATAAAATGTGTCCAAGATGATAATTGAAAAGCCTACAATATTAACAATAAAAAATGTGTTAACCCCATTCATTAATCAAAATCTTAATAAAGAAATTCATTACGTTTATTTCAACCTTAAATGTTTAATACGTTATATTTTTAAAGAACAAATGTGTAATATTTTGAATCTATTAAATATTAGTTTAGAAATCTTAATTTTAATCGCAACTAACCGGGAAATTCAATCAGAACCCGGAAGCTATTACAAATATTCCTTAATTTCAATGATTCACAATGTACAATACTATTAATCCTCTTTTAAAACTAGTTTGAAGTGTAATTTTAAACTTACTCTTAACTCATTTCATTATTTTAAAGTATAATTATAAACCAATTACACCATAGTCTGTAATACAAATTTTACTATTTAATTGAGTATAAATTTTAAGGAAAATGGCTGAGATAAAGCTTCAGAGAACACTGTATAAGTATAGAAGTAACCAGGCCTTATATATAAGGTTATCTCCATTGTTTTTACTGAGTATTTTAGCCTTATTTTTCAGGCCTGAATTTTTAACCAAGTTAAGAGTTTCATGGGTTGGATGCCTGACGTTAACTGAGACAGAGCCTGGACGTCATGAACTATCATCACTTAGAGATATTAATTTCCCGTTATTTGTTAAAACCTTAAATTTGACCACCAATGAACTCGTATTTATAATATTAACACTGTTAGTATTATTGTATACAGTAGTTCTGATGAGTTGCATTTGGTCAAGTGGTTTTAAATTATGTTTTTTTTATTACCGCTGCAGATTTAAGGAAGGAACTCCAGGATTTTCTGACTTTCTAACTAATAAAGCAACTCACATTTTCATCAATGAATTAGTCTTGGATACTAATTTCCTCACAATTAATCGCACTAATCGAGTTCTATTACCCTTGTATAGAACGGGCTTCATATATTATCTACATGATTATAAGAAGTTTGTGTTTAGAGTAGAAAGTGGTCGTTTTGAGCCAGTAGAGCACTTTGATGAGGTTCAAGTACCTAAAGTATTGAGTTGGCAAGGTTTATTGAGTATATCTGAAGGTGTAAAAAAGATTTCAGGATTGGAGCCAAATTTGAATGTTTGTGCAGATTTATTTGGCCCAAATGATTATGAAATCCCCAGATGTAGTTTCTGGAAAATGCTACTAGAAGCCTTTCTGGCGCCTTTCTTCGTATTCCAACTTACTTCGACACTGTTGTGGATCTTTGATGATTATCTTTACTATTCACTGATTTCCATTTTTTCACTGGTAATGATCGAAGTACAGACGGTATATAAGAGAATTCTTGAGTATAATAGAATTAATTCAATGAAATTGCCGCCATTTCAAATCTACGTTTTCAGAGACCATAAATGGCAAGTTACACACTCTAATTTACTATATCCTGGAGATATCATTTTCATAACCACTAACTCTATTGATAGTAGTGGTAGTGCGAGGGGTAGGAGTGCCGGTGTCAGGAATACTAGTCTAGGCAATAGTGTGAAGAACACTGGTGTTAGTGGTAGTGTTAAGAATATTATTACTAAGAACACTAGTGGAGGAGAAGATATATTGATATGTCCATGCGATTGTTTAATATTGGATGGAGAAGTGATAGTTGATGAATCGATATTGACAGGAGAGTCAGTACCACAATTTAAAACCAGCGTTGAAGATAATTCTGTAAATCAAAGAAACTCAACTATCTTCTCAGGTACATCAATCATAGTCACTAGGAATATTAGTATGACTGGTACCACTGCTAGTGGTGCTCCAACTACTGCAACTTTGTTGAAAAATGTTCATTATAAAGGAATAGAAAAGTTAATTCCGAATGGTTCAATATGCTTAGTTATAAGAACAGGATTTGAGAGTTATCAAGGACGTCTAGTACATTCAATATTAAATAGTGACCCGAATAAGGTGGTAGGAAGCAATACTCAAGGCTATATGTTTTTATTTTTGTTGATGTTATTTGCAGTTGCAGCAGTTGTTTTTGTTGTTAGGAATAGCAATTATAAAAGTCTTAAAAAGTTATTATTAGTGAGTTCAAGAATTTTAGTGTCTGTAATTCCGCCAGAATTCCCTGTAACACTTTCTATGGCTGTTACGATTGGTCTGATTCAGCTTAGGAAAAAGGGTATTTATTGTACTGCACCTAACAGACTACCCTTGGCAGCCAATATTGATGTTATAGCATTTGATAAAACAGGCACCCTGACCCAAGATCAAATGTATCTTAACGGTTTGTATTATAGTGATAGTGTTAATAGAGGTTTGGGTAATAGTGGTGCATCTGGTAAGGGGCCGGTTAAAGGTCCAGTAGATAAGAGTTTATCTAGGAGTTCTAGTGATCAAAGGCTGGATAAGGGGTTAGATGATTCAGTAATGCAGTATTATAGTAAGTTAGTAATTGGCGGATGCCATTCATTAACGTATGTCAATGGAGCAATAACAGGTGATCCAATGGAGAAAATATCATTCACATATTTTAATAATCAAATTGATACAACTAATAATAATATAATCCATCTTAATAACCTACCTGAAGCGAATGCTACACTTAAAATACTCAAAAGATGGAGATTCACTTCTGAACTAGGAAGAATGTCAACAATCTGCTCGGTTACGCCTAACAACACTAGTCACGCAACTGTTCACAACACTAGTGGTGTTAGAGGAGAATTATTATTGTTGACAAAAGGGTCACCGGAGAAAGTAAAATTATTGCTAAGAGTGGTTCCGAGTTATTTTGACGAAGTATGCCATGACTTAACAATAAAGGGATTAAGAGTGTTATGCTTAGCATATAAGCGCTTATATGATATCCCTGTAAACGCATTAATCACAATTGATCGCAGTATAGTGGAGAAAGATTTAGAGTTTTGCGGATTTTTGGCACTTGAAGCACCTATAAAAAATTCAAGTAAACAGTGCATGAAAAGACTCAAAAACTTTAAAAAAATCATGATCACTGGTGATAATATCTTAACAGCCTGTTACGTAACTCAGCAAATTAATATGGTTAATGATAAAACTTCTTGTCCAATTAACTTTTCTCATAAAAACAAACTTAGCTTGGGTAAAAAGCACAGTTTATTTAGTGGAAAACATGGTTTGTTTGGCGGAAAACACACACTGTTTGGAGGTAGTGGAATGACGATGAAGGAATATTTGAAGAATTATAATTACGAACTGGACGATGAGTGTCCAATAAGTAATATAAAGATGGAAACTATAAAAAAGTGTCCAATTTATAAAGAGACGAATTGTCCATTTTTACAAAAATCAGAAAATAATCCAAGCTATATTCAGAGATGCCCATTAAATCAGTCACTATCAAGTAATACTAGTAGTAGTTTTGGTGGCAGTGTTAGTTATAGGAACAGTTATAAGAAATTTTTAGAATCTTGCCCATTCAAACAATATTCTCATTTATCATCCGCCAATAGTAGGAGTCGACGTGCTAGTAATAGTGGTGAAAGGAATACTGCTACTACTAATACTAATGCCAGTGAAGAAAGTTCCATTCCCACTACTACTCAGACTCCTAGTGCTAGTGCTAATACTGCTAAAATCGTTACTCCTAATACTTCTGCAGTTAGTAGATGTCCGATTAGTTATATGAGAAGAAAGGTGTGGAGTACGTATATGTTATTTTTGAAGGTGCTGTTTCCATATTATCATCACGTGTATTATGGATTGAATGAGACTGAGGATTGTGAAGATTGTTCAGATAACGATAACTTTGCAATTCTAAGTTATAGCAAAGGTAATTTTGTATGGAAGAAAAGAAATGGAGAAGATTTTTTCCCTAATGCAACTACTAAACAACTTATCCATAACATGTACAGATTAATACCAAATCATATACTTTCCATCACTGGTAACATCTTGCAATTACTACTCAATAATAATAGTAATACTCCTGCCAATAGCACCTCAAATACACCTACTCCTAATACCACTAGTACACCTAGTGGTGAAGAAATACAATTGACAGATTTGATAATGATAATAAATAATTGCAGCGTGTTTGCAAGAATGTCACCACAACAAAAGGAGTTTATAATAAAATGTTATAAACTTAATAACAAAACCATCGCAATGTGTGGTGATGGCTCCAATGATATCTCGGCACTCAAACAGGCCCATATCGGAATCTCTTTACTCAACATCATACACAAAGATGATAAATCCAAACCGTACCCACTTAAATACTTGGATATATCTTTAAATTAGTTAAAATATCAAGTTATTTGTTTATAATTAAATTAGTTATTTATAATTAAATTATTCTCATTATAACATTAAAATTATATAATAGAATGAATTTACAAATATTAAATCTTTATAATATTAATTAATGATTTAGTGATATTTTAATGGATAATGAATTGCCGAGTATAAAGTTGGGTGAAGCAAGTATCGCGAGTCCATTTACATATCACGGAAGTGATGTCAACTGTGTATTCAACCTCATCAAATCAGGCAGATGCTCTTTATATAATCTCTTCATGCTCTACAAACTCATGGGAATCAATTCACTGATTACAGCACTAGGTAATAATCATAGTTTTATTTTATACCTAGTTAGGTCTATTCATCCAAGATTAGTATTATATTGTGATTAGGTATGTCAGTGTTGGCGGTGGATGGAGTGAACTTTAGTGATGCTCAGACTACTTTGTACAGTGTTTTATACACATACCTAGTCATATCACTGAATAAGAGTAAGGGAATTGATGTGTCAAGTGATAAGAAGCCAGAGAAGTCTATTTTTAGCCCATGCAACTTCATGAGCTTGGTACTGCAGATCCTGGTGCACTCGTATTTTCTGATATACGTGTGGAACCTGGGAAAGTTGTATAGAAGCGCAGATTACAAAGGGTTTTTTGATATGGATTTTGAGCCCAACGTGGTTAACACACTGCTGTACTACGTCTGGTACGCAATTAGCCTGAACAGTTTCGTCAGTAACTACGTTGACTACCCGTACATGGACACAATTTCCAATAACAAGTTTCTGTTTAAACCAATTCTGTTATCTTATTTCACATTGGTGTTATTCATCTCAGGCCTTGTTAAGCCACTGAACACATTCTTCTCACTCGTGCCAATTAGTCACCTCCTCAAGCTTAAAATATCACTAGTAGTGTTCTTTGACCTTGTTTTAACTTTTGTCATCTCCAAAGTCATCAACTTCTTCTACTACTCACTCGACTAATTTTTTATACATTCATTTATTTTGTATACTAGTTTTGGTTTAGTTCGGTGTTATTTAGTATTGTTGATTATATAGTGTATAACACTGTTGGTATTGAGTGTGAATAATGTAGTGTATTAACGCCTAATACATTATTGTATCCTATCGTATATACACAGATGACACAAAGACCTAATAGACACTAAAGCACATAGAAAATATCGAATAGATAAAATAGTATAAAATATTAAGTAGATTGTGATAAAAGTGATTTGAAAACATCCTTGTTTACATGGTTCATAAATCCCTTAGCATGTCGTTCAAGAGCCATTCTGGCGGATTCAACAGCGTCTTGAGCTTCAGGATACTCCGAATAGACTCTCCTGACATACTTTCTCTTTTTTACATTTTGGCCCAGCTGTTCTTTTCTCTTTCGCTCCATCTGTCTTCTGTACACCTTAGGCATAATGTCCTTGGTGACCTCGTCCCAAAGAATCATCTTCATCTTCCTCTCACTCTCCGGTAAAATCATCTCCTTAAACATAGCAAGATCTTCTTCATCGTCACTGCTTAGTTCTACAGTTTCATTGCTGTTATCCAAGTTAGTATCAGCAATGGTACTAACGCTGTCGATAGTGCTGTCATTGGAGGTGTCAATGCTGTCGGATTGAAGAGTAGTGTGAGAATACTTGGTAGGAGTTGAAATACTATTGAGTGATGTTAAAATAGACTGGGCAATGGTATTAATTTGATTAGGAGTAGGTTCATCATTACATAATAAATCATTGGATATTCCAATATTAATTTCATTCACAGGTGTATCTGAGCATGAGCCAGTACTAACCCTGTCATTATCAGTACTAATTCTTTCATAATCTGAGCTTGTAGAAACACATTCAGAGGCATTAGAGTCACCATCATAGTATTTCTTCCTCTTTACTAGTTTATTTAGTAGACAAGGTGGCAAACTCAGCTTCGGAAGAGTGTCAATATCTATGGTATCAAATTCTGAAACTTTAATATGTGCAGTACTGGTGACTTTAAACTCAGATAATCTCTTAAGTATAGTAGGGTGCGAAATTCTTACAACAGATGAAACAGCTTCTGCAGAGAGCGAAATCCCATGAAAACGTGCAGCAACTAGTAAAGCAGCTCCACATAAACCTGTAGGTCTTCTACCAGTGCATAGCCAATCCCTGTTCATAGCTTGAATTATTCTGTTACCAGTATTAATGATTTTATGAATATCTTTTAATTTCAACTGCGTAGCGAATCTTTCAAAAAATATTGAAGGATCTACATTTGGGACGGATATATGTAACATCCGAACTAATTTCATGAAAATCTGCCCAATAGTCTTTACAGGAGTTAATAATACATCTGAGAAGTCAATTAGTAGATGAGGAGTCTTCTCTCTACGACAAATAGTGTACAAACAACATGAGGCAACATGGAGGTTATTTCTACCCATGGTAAAGTTCCTCTGTACTGCCAGTAAATAAATTCTCTTAGCCGCATCTACATGATGTTGTGAAAGTTTTAGAGCTTCAGCTATTCTTTTAATATTTTCATTTCCGCGGTTTATTACTTGTTCTCTACTATGCCAACTATTATAGGATAAAGTCTGTCTTCCCGAGGATAAATTTGATACAAATCTGCCTAACACTTGGGCATTTCCAGAAGTGTTATCTGAATATTCCACCTGTTCTAATATTGTATTTTCTTGTAGTACAGCTCCACAATCTTGACAGACCAACTCACCCAGATGAGTATAATCTTCAATTTCAGTTGAACCACAATACTCACATTTTCTCATTCCCATATTATTTTACTACTAATAATATATATTATAAATTGTTTAGTATATTAGTGAATGAGTACCGAGAAGTAGAATCTCAATATGGGGTGTGTTTATTCAAATAATAAATAAAGTATATCATTTCCTAATATATCCTCTTCATCTTCTTCATCTATAATAATATTATTAATTGAGTATAAAATTACTTGTTGCGTGTTTGGGCTCCAGGATACTGCAGTTGAACTGTGTTGCGAAGTCGTAATTATTGATCTGAGACAATATTAAATTTTTTAATTATTTTTTACCTTTAGAATTTGATTAATTCTATTTCTTAATAGTGATCTAGATTCTATTGATTTTTGCATTAAAATGTACTTTACAAATATTATACAATCCTGTTCACCAAAGAAAGGTGTAAACAACTTCAGAGTTTCAAATATCAGTTCCGACTTCACCAACTCGTTGACATTGACTTCTTCATTTTGAATTATGTTACTGTTTGGAAAACATTTAACTAATGATTCAAATAAGCAACAGATTGTGTTAACAAACTCCTTAACAGTATCAGAACCTCCATTAGTACTACCACCGCTAATCTCTATCGGATTAAACTCCCTAATAAAAATTTTAGTTATTTTTACTATATTTAATTTTTAACTAATTTAGATAATTTTAAGTAATTAAGTAATTTATTAGTAATTTGTGTGTTTTCATAAAAATTCATACTTTCTAACTATTTTCAACTATTTTATATTCTTTACATAGTTATAACTATTCTTTACCTTGGAACTAGTATATGTTTATTGAGGTATAGAATGAGTTGATAAAGATATTTTGAGTGCAATTTAACATCAAGTTGAGGGACGACTTTAGAATAAATTCTTAATATCCTTAACGACTCACTCACAATTCTTCCATATGGCCATAACAATGAACTTGCCAAGCACAATAATATACTCCTCAATCTTTCTTCTTCAACAGTATTGTTAGCAGTGATACTAGTGCCAGCATTACCCACAGCATTACTGTTGACAGTACTAGTACTATTATTGTATAATTTGATCAGAAATAGAATTAATGATAAAATTTCATTTGCACAATCAATACACGCATAAACTTTTAAATAATACAATTGTATTATCTTTTCTTCCACGTCACCATTACTGCTAGAGCTATTGTTATTGTGTGATTTGAAGAGTTTGAGTGATAAAAATTCATGATCAATTCTTTGGTATAATTTAGTGATAATTACATCAATTCGTTTCAAATTTAATATACAAGGCGATAATGTATGCTTTATTATTTGATATAAATAAAATACAGGTATCCATTCAACTATCCCAATCACATACTCCTCCAACACATCATCCCGTTGTGTACTAGTTAAACTAGTTTTATACTGTGTGTTATTACTGTGATATTGTATAATTGTACCTAATAACTTTAATAATGATTGCCTGAGTATGTAGATATATCTTCTGATTGACCTGATGGTCAGTTTATTTTGTGTATTTGGTATTGGGAACACAGTTTCAACAATGAGCTCTAGATTATCTTCACTTGCAAGTGCTTCATTATATCCTTGCAATGATAACCATTCATCTTTTCCTGGACTTAATACTGCTTTCCTAACTACGTTCTTATCAAAAAAATCAAATTTCCAAAAATTCACAAAACTCATTAATATATCCACCACCATCCTATACAACTCTTCTAACACACTAGTATTCATAGTATTCGTGGGTGAAGAATTGTGGCTTCCCTCACCATTATTTCTTACCCCAGTACCACCATTATTGACAGTATTATCATTTCCAAGATTAATCTTCCTTAAAATTGAGTATAAAACATTGATGATGCGATGTAGGTGTTTGCGATTATTGTCATCTTCTAAGTCATTGAACAGATATTTATACAAATTCTCACTATTAACTCCATTCACACATACTTTTTCATACACTAACTTAAATTCATTCACGTAATTATTCATTATTCCACTGACTATTCCATTTACTGAGGTGGCATGTACTGGACTACCTGGATCACCTCCGTTACTACTGATTGTAAGAAGTGATATAAGAGATTCAATGAGTAAGTCTTTGGAGTTGTCATTAGTTACAACGAGTAAGCATTGGTGAATTTTAGATACAATCACATCAATAAATGGTGTTAAAAGATGCTTACAGTTTTTACAAAAAACTACCAGACATTGAAGTGCACATTTATTCAAATTTGATATAGTGGAATGAACTTCAAATAGGATTTTACTAACCACAAACTCAATCACCACACCGATAAACTGTCCATTATATAAAAACAATATCGACAATGTTGATAATGAATCTAATCTTCTTATATCCAACGTATACTTATGCGATTTACACACATTCAACTCCATCAACCTCATTATTACCATATTACACTTCACAATCCAATCTACATTATCCAGACCATCACACTTTACCATACTATTGTAAGGTGACAAATTTAATGTTAAATTTTTATATAAATCCACTGACAACCAACTCACATTACTATTACCACTACCACTGTTACCATTCCCGTTATGTAAATCTATGGTATTGCTTCTCAGTCTGAATATTGTAGATTCAAAAATGAACAGAATCCCATCGAAAAGAATATATTTATCACAAATGTAATTTAATATTTTCTCGTTTTTTCGATAGTTACAGCAGTAACCACTACATTCAGTTTCCAGCTCACTGGAGAAATTTGACAAAAATTCACCGATAATAGAGAGAACTTCACTCATGTATTCTGGGCTAATAATTGCCAATAATGAACAACAATGTAAAATGCTTGAACGCAATGCTGCAAATCTCGCTTCAAAACTCTTCATCTGTCCTACTGATATTTCTTCATCCACTACACTGTACTCAGTCAACTTTGCGATCCAATCCATCATACTCAGTATACTATTGTTATTTATTTCTCCCAGTATATCAGGTATACTGGTGACCGTGTTTATCAGAGGATCCATAATGGATAACCTTGTAAATAGATTATGCTGTGATAGTAAAGGATTAATGAGTGGATTCCCTAATTTAAGTCCTCTAATGAATAATACCAACAAAAACTTCTTATGATCTAGCCACGTGAGTTTTTGTGAGATATTTTCACCTTTTTTTAACTTTATCGATGAGATTCTTCTCAATAATAGTGAACAAGAGTTTAAACTACATGTTGATACTTCTACTGATGGGTGCATTACTAATCTACAGATTATATAATTGAAAACCAATCTCAATACTTCTGGATTCACATTTTCTAGTATATAATTACTATTCTTCTCCATCAAGTTTCTAAATCCTTGACACATCTGTAATACATTAACCGTCACTTGTGATTGGTTTATCTGTGAGTGGTTTACTGGTGATTGGTTCGTAGGTGATTTATTTAGACCATAGTCCAGCTGTAACGATAACTTCTGTGATATGATTACTAAATTCTTTAAAAATCTTTCTAGTTTAGTAATATAAAGTGGCTCATTGGTCAGATCAAACTCAGGTATAGTATTTAAGTGTTTAATACGTTTGTGAGATATGTCCAAGCAGAGATTACTAAGTGTTTGTACTACATCTGACGTATTCTCAGTGTTCAAATTATTCAGTAAAAATTCATCAACGTCAAATGTGACAAAAATAAACCCATCTAGAATAGAAGAAAGATTACGGAAAATGGATAAGATAAGTTTACTCAATTGTTGATTTGAAGCTATTCCAAGTACAATTGATCTATGAATTGTTATGAAAATATCATAAACGTATGATTTCAACAAGTTAGAAATTTGTATTCGTCTCTTATGTAATAGTGTCACATCAAGACACTCACGTATCTCGGCTGATATCTCTACTATCAAACCCCAAAATACTGATAACTCACTCAACAATTGAGTATTATTTTCATTCAATAACTGTGGGTTATTCTTAAAATCTGATCCCAAACACATAAACAATCCATTTAATGATCCTATGATTGAGGGTATTAAATCATTCCATTCTAGAGGCCATTCTCTTATTGCTATTGTACATATATATTGTGACACCTTTTGATTCACCAACACAGAATATTCACTTAACACAGTAGTTTTAGGAGTATTTTTAGGACTAGAAATGTGATTTTCTACACCAGTAGTGTTAATATTCCTTACACCCGTAATACCAGCACTGTTATTCATAGTAGTATCCACATTAGTACCATTAGCAATATTAAGATTATCCCCTGTATAATTGGAGAAAAGTGACTGTATGTGTAGTTTACATTGTGTTTTGAGAGATTTGGGCAAGATTTGCCAGTTATTTTCAACAAATTTAACCAAAAGTGTATATCCGTAGAAACGGAGCAGATTTATAAATTCGGAATATTTCTCCTTAGTAACTGTATTTGTAGATTTTTGCAAAAAAGTGATTAAAAATTCATTTGGAATGGATTCTGATAAACTTACAAGTGAAAATAATAAATCAGAGGAATAAGTCAGCTTATTTACAAGTTCTTCAGAGGTATAATTACCTGCGTCATGTTTCTCCACAAGCCCATATAATAACTGGCTTGCTTTTGGGTTACCTTCTTGAGCGGCAAGTACCGCGCTCAGAATCTCAGATGTTAACATTTTCGTGAAATTCATACACTAACATATTTTACTGCTTTGAAGTAATTATTAACTAAATTTTAAGTCAAGAATTATGAAACTACCATTTAAATAAATTATTATAATTTATTACACAATTTCTTCTTTAATCTTTTTTTACTATCAGGCCATATCAGATACTCACTTTTCAGATTTTTCTCCTTTTATCGTAATTTTTATATTTTTCAAAATTTTACCGAATTTTCACATTTTAACTATTTTTTCAATAAATTAATGTAAAATTGTTGTAAATTTGTTTAACTGTGCAATATAACTATTTTCTAATTGTATAATACAATTTTAATGCAAAAGGGTATAAAAATAGTTCTGGTAACTTCATTTGTATCAATTTGTACTATGGAACTTGTTATTTGGCAAAAGAAGCAGAATCAACGTAAGAGGCACGCTGGAGTTTTAAGGGACATTTCCAATCGAATACACAGTACAGTTGACTAACACCTTTAATAACTCCATACATAACACATAACTTAAAAATTATAATAACCCTTAAAGTTATGGGTAGAACGAATTTTGATAATGCTTATAATTCATCAAGGGATCCTATCCCTGGATTTAACATGGGTCGCGTTCAAGGTGTAGAGAATTTTAAACGTAATGAACACTTTTTATACCTCAAACAGCAGGAATCTGATCCCGGAAATCCTTCAAATGATCCAAAATCTACCAATAAAAATCCTAATTTAAATTATAACTCCCCAAATTTCGCCTCCGGCTCAGATAAATTCTCAAAGGTTAGACAATATATTCAGGAGAACAAGGATTTGAAATCAATTGCGCGAGGGAAAAAAGCTACGAGATTAGCTTTTCTTGGAGTTTCTGCTGTTTTCTGTATCGCTTGCTCTATTGGACTCTATTGGTAATTTTTCCGTAAATTCACTCAATTTTTCAACATTTTACTTATTTTTAAACAACCTGCTGTATTTTATTATTAATTCCACTTTAATTGTAATATTTCTAACGTGTAAAATATATTAATACTATAAAAGTGTATGACTACTATATTAGTTATAAAAGTTTAATTAAATCCTTAACCAATGCTAGTGTTAATGGGTTTTGTTCATTATGCCCAACGAACTCTGGTATCACAACACCAAACTTTTGATACTCATTTCTTAACTTATTGAGATGGAATTCGTATGATACATTCCCAGCTGTTTGTTCTAATGTTGTCAACTCTCCAAAAGGCTCTTCAATCAATAATTGTACAAAATTATATAAAAATACTCTACACAATTCATTAAGCATGGCAATTTCTTGAAATATCGATTTATTTTTCTCCATATCACCCTCATTCACCTTTTCAGCATCGACATTATTCAAATCCCCAACCTCTTCAACAAACTGTTTAACTTTATTCATGATGTAAAACACATTGAGGAGTGAGTAGAGTCTAAAATATGCTAAAAGTTTAAGTGGTGTTGGCTGGAACCTTGAAACTCCAAAGTTCTTCAAATCATTCTTTAAAAATTTATACACGTGATTGTCTTCACAAGAACTTTCAGCCACCGAAGAATAATCCAAATAATAATGATCATTCCTCAAAACTACTATTGAATTTTCCTCCAATAATACGCTAAAATATACTGCTACTCTTACAGGCACTTTGATTAACTTGTCACCCTCGTTTGTGTTTACTGAAAAGTAATTAGTGTTTAAATCAAGTTGTGAGAGTATACTGTAGAGGTTACATAGCGAATATGGTTCTAATTTCTTCCGTTTTAAAATGCTCAAATTACTTGAAATAGAGTGATTTGGTACACTTCCGTACACCAGTAATTTTGTAAAAAACTCATTAGTATTTTGAATTTCCTCCTTTAAATTATTTTCTGATTCGTTTTCCAATAAACTTAACAGCATCTCACCAATTGAATTTATGTTATACAACATTAAATTAAATATATTCTTACTACACATTAACGTATTCACACTATTATTGGAGTTTGTTGTTGTATTATTGGAGTTGGCAGAGTTATCAGAATTAGTTGAGTTGGAGTTAGCAGTGGATTTAATGGAATCGTTGAAGATTTGGAGAGTTTTGAATTTGTAATCAATGAAGGATTTAGTTAATTTATTAATTCCTGGTAGAAGTGTACGTTTAACAAGCTCGTTTGGAAGACTACATTTAACTGGTATGATCTCATCCTTCACGTCTACTGTAATAATTTTATTAGTTTTAAGCTTGTAAAATTCTTCTATAGTATTAGAATTCAAGTTAAAAAGTGGCAATAATGGGCCCACAAATTTACCAACCATTTTCATCGATAAATTCCTCATATCGCCAAATGTCTTGTTAAATACCATAAATTTCATCTCACTGCCCTCACACATCTTCAATATAAAGTATCCACCCAAACTGAATCCATAATAATTTACTCTCCAACTACCATCCTTATTATTATCCTCAAGGCTGTGAGTATTGGCATTACTAACTGAAACCATATTGTTAAGAATGTGGTTAGCTAGGATTTTATTATTTTTGGTGATGTTAGTAATTTTAGGTACTCCAATAGAATTAGCAACTGAGGTATAATTGAACAATAGTATTGAATTTCCAGCCTCAATTAGTGTTGGTATTTCAGATTGAAATACGTGAAATTCATAACAAGCAGCATTAGGACCAGCATATACTAATACATTATTTACTCCACTGTAACCATCCATTACTTTACAATATATATCAGATCCAAACAACAAACTGATAATGTTTTTATGAGAGGTGGAAGTCAATTTGTTAGTATACTTGTCCCGTTGTAGAGAATTCAGGAAATCCTTGCTTGGAATGAAAAGAGTGTCAATAACTTCGCCAGTGAATTTGTTGGCAACGACTCTGTCATTTACAGCTTTGAACTTGTAAATTAGTAGTGATCTCATGAAGTTTAAATTTCCAAAGGCGTAATTTGGCGGGGAAAATAAAAGTGAAATAAAACCTCTAGAATGTTCTTTAACACCTTCTAAATTCAATACATTACAAATATTATGCAAGTTATTAGAATAAGATACAATCTGTTCAAAGAAAGTTAAATCTGGAAATTCAATTAATACTTGCATAACCTGTTGATCAGTAACAAATTTGCTATTCTCTGAATGAACTAACGAAAGAAAACTTATGTAATGTTCGGAATTTAATTCTCTAGTCAATTTAACCATACAGTTTACGTTATTGTCTTTAGGCGAGTTAAAATCTGTGTAAACATCAATGTTGACCAAATTATTAAAGTCAATTCCTTTAGGTTTGACATGTTCATTAGAAAGAAAAACCAAAAATTTCCTAAGAGTGTTATACAAACTTGAAAGTTCTGGAGATAAATTTAAGTTATAAACATTCACTGATAAATAAAGTGATGCGTAAATAGAATAAGCTTCATTCAAAAGTTCTCTTATTTCTGAAACCTTCCAACGCTTAGCCCTGTCATATTGTACATTAAACTCAGATCCAAGTCTCCTAAAAAGGTCAGAATAATACGTACAAAACATTCCATTGTAACTTGCCAAGAATCCATTTAATATAAAAGGCATTGAAATTGGTACAAGTTGTAACTGAATGAACTTTGAAAGTAGAAAATGGACCAAAAACCCTATATTAATTAGAGTACAGAACCATTTTGATCTTTTGTAGGCAAATTTATTAATAAAAAATAAGTTTGCGATCTTTATTAAAAATTTCAAATATTTCACTAACCTAAATCTATCCATTTGGTTATTCTATTGTACAAACTTTTAAATCATAAATTAATTTCTAAAACTAAATTAAGACATTGCTACATTAATATTTCTAATATTACATTATCATTATATTGAAGATTCTATACACATTACACCATCATCTAGATGGGGAATTAATATTCAGATTTTATCTTGAAAATCGAATTTTTATTTTATTTTATCGCATAATGCAAATTTGTTAAATTATTTTCTTTCCAAAATGCAGATCTTTTAATAATGTGTTAGCATTCCTCAAATATGGACATTATCCATGATCCTCTCATTAAAGTAACTTTTATTCTTACACATTTCGTATATTTTCTCGGTTTAAGAGTTTATTCATATATTTATACATTAGTTTACCAGTTTTTACACTTTTTATTAGTTATTTGCTAATCAAACATTTACCTAAAATAAATAAATAATTTTTTAAGGAGAGGAATATAACGGTAAATTTCCCAGAATTGGTTGAATCGCTTGATTTGGCGCTTAAAGATCCATCACAAGCATCCAAACACATAAAATCCTTCGAATCTAAAGCTTTCGAGGTTAACTTTAAACTATGACCATTGCATAAAATATTTTTTAGATTTACTTAAACGCTGAACAGTCTGTGGAATGGTTAAATAAACAAGAAAGTTCAGGATTTATAAATGTAATTCCCAAAATTAATACATTAACTTATAGGAATCGCTGTTATCTTCATTTCGAATTTCATCATTGTTAATCATAGAACGTTATAATGAACTAAACTACAACACTCTAAAGTATCTTTTATTTACAATAATATTGTTCAGGGGATTACTATATTTATGTGTGTTAGGACATGATATCGGCAAAACTGTTATATCAATTGCCTGCAACACTGAAATTACCAATGATATCTGTGATATTTTAATTGAAGTTATTAACCCATTACTCGAACTATACGATAACTTTTCATTCGTATACCATTAACTATACTATTACTATAATTCTATTGGAATATATTAATATATTATTTTTAGGAATTGAAGAGGACTATATTGGTATCATTTTCAAAGTTGCCTGTGATTGCGAAATTATCAAATTGTTTACAACCAATAATACAATATGTGATTTCTGATATAATAAAGAATCCATGGAACACGTAAAAATTCATACCAGTTATTAATATTTAGGCAACTCTATGACTTATTTGTTCTCTTAACTATTGATGAAGATAATTTATATGATATATCACATTATCCAATTTCAAAGGTAATTAATGCTATGATATTATATTTTTAGTATTTTATAAATCAGTTAATTGATTATGAGATTAAACATGGGATGATAAGTAAGCGATTGCACACACAGAATACTGTTGTTAACGGAGGAGAAAATGTAGTTTTGGAATCATTTGATAGTATTATTGGAATAATAAAGATTATGACAAATTGTATCCTAAATTGTGATGTTTCAG
Source organism: Theileria sp. buffalo (assembly GCA_026724395.1). NCBI lineage: Eukaryota > Apicomplexa > Aconoidasida > Piroplasmida > Theileriidae > Theileria > Theileria sp. buffalo. The sequence continues at coordinate 32,755 of JAJHPJ010000017.1, read as the reverse complement.
TGGTTTCAAACTTTTGTAATTTATTCCTGATACCTAATTTAAAGTATTTAATCGGTGAAAGATTACCAACAACACGTTTAAACCTAAGACAATCGTTATTAGCACATTATCTTTTAAAGCTTTTATTTAGTATTATGAAAATAAATGATGATGTAAGTCATTGCTATACTTATATTTCTTCAGTTGTTGGATGAGTTGTGTAATGGGTTTTATATTTTCGATTTGTTATTAGTACCTTTAAAAGAATTTGAACCTAACATTTACATCTTATCATCAGCTCTGGAATGTAGGTTTTCCTGCTAATATAGATTATTTTTTAGTAATTTGTTATATACTATTGAATCCTTCAACCACTACCAAATATTGTAATATTTTAATTGAAGAATTTAGCCCATCCACTCTTATTAATAATATCAATACTGAGGATACTGGGCTTGACCAGTCTAATATGGTTAATGGTGTCAACAAATCAAATATGCTCAACGGCGTTACCAAAGGTAAAATGACTAAAGAAATTGGTACAACAAATATGAAGGAAGTGGATAGTAATATGAAATTGTATAATGAAATGGTTGATAGAGAAAAGTATTTATTAAAGATGTACAATTGGTATTACAAATTCATTTCAACATTATTATATTTATCAAATACTAATTTCAACTTAAAGGTATTTTTTATTCATAAATCAATTCAATTGCTATTCATAAGTTTATATAATTTTTATTAATAAATTTATATAATTGTTAGGAATATGTTGATGATAAACTATTGAGTCATGAATTGGTGACAAAAGTAACGGTGAACAATGTTATAATTTTAACATTGTATCCAAATGATAAAATTGATTCTAACATTGTTAACCAACTTTTACAGATGATTGATTCAGTGCCTTCAATGGGTAGTAATCTCGCAAATGGAGTAATCAACAGTATAGTACTAACATTGGTTAAGAGAGTGGATTTGATAAATTTTAACTATGAAAATGTTTATAAGATAATTCAACTTTTGTTGTTTACTTATAATAATCCATCAAGTGATCCTCAAGATCATGTGGACTTGATTCATCCCGTTGAAATAGTATCTTCAAACATTGTAAACGTGGTGATAACGTTTATAACTGAGAATTTCAATAACTTTCTTAAATTCAACTCCATAGTTGATGATAATTTAATGATTTTAATGTTAAAATGTATGAAAAATGAGTCGAAAAGACAAAAGGTTTTTTTATTTAAAATTTATATAATTTTGTAGGATATATATATAGAAACTTCAGTATACAAGAGTTATACACAGTTAATAAACCTGTGTATATATAATAATATGTTAAAGTATAATAGTAGGCAGTTTTTCCGCCTACTATTCTTTTACAATTATGTCATACTGAATGATGATCAAAGAAATGATTCATTTGATTTAATCAAATACATTAATAATATTAATTTGGATAATTTGTTTCACATTGAATATAATAATGTTGATATCACTAATGGGAAATTGGAGATCAATTCTAGTGATAAATTTAAGGACTCGATTACATATTCCTATAGTCATCCCATAGAAGATTTATCATACTTTGAAAGTAATATGAAAGACGAATTATCAGTAATTTTTAAACCTAATAGTATTTTTTTTAGCTGATTGTAACTTTGGAGATCGTTGACAAATTACTATTATACATTTCACCTCTATATTCCATCCACTTCATTCATTACTACAAGTAACTACAAAATTAACTAGACAATTTTATATATTCTTTTTTAGTGAGAGGAGGAAAAAGAATATAAATAGTGAGTACTGGGCAGGTTTAATCAAAGGTTACAAGTTAACCTATGAACAATTCAATGTAATAAATGAAAAGGAAATTGTTAATCGCCTACTACAATTCAATGATAATCGTGAGTCCTTTACATTAAAAAATGTTTTAGCTGTGTTTGTTGATGAATCAAATTACTTTAAATTGATTTCAACTGAAATATTACGATCCAACGTAATTTTTCACCAAATAAAATAATTTATTAGTTGTATGAAGATGTTCAAATCAATACTTCATATATCGTTTCATTATACTTGAGGTAACTCTTAAAACTGGACTCTTAATTTTCAGGATGTTGAATAATGTAATGAAGAGAGATGAACAGATTAAAATGAAGTTAAAGAATCCAAATTTCATAAGAAACTTGATAAAATTAACGGCAAATCATAATATATTTGATAATCATCTCACAGTAAAGCTCATCCAATTTTTCATACAATTACTAAAATATGATAATCATCTCATAGTAATTTTATTTATTTTAATTTTCGTTATAGGTTGAATCAATGGATATTATCATCATTTATGATATCATCACCAAGTATTTTTTCACTATTATATATACTATTATTCTACTATTTACTAATTTCTTTAGTTTTTTACAAATGATATTCATGAGAATGATGACTGAGTTGAATATCGAGAATATAATATCGAATGATAATATTCAGAAGTTATTGTTATATTCAAGTGAATTCCTGCTACTAATTACTGAGCAGATTGGGTTAGTAAAGTTTTCCGAAACATATGAAATTCAAATATTTTTCGTTGATATTTGTATTAACAAGTTTATCAGCAATGAACTAATCACTGAATTGATTAGCATTTTGAACGTTATTCACTTTTACAATCATATTCACACCATTACAACTGCTGAAACAGCTTCCAGTGATTCAAATTACCAAGTTGGCCAAATAATCACAAGCATTGTCATTAACATCATGTACATTTTGATTAGTATAATAAGGAACGAAGACTATAAATATTTAATAATAAATAATTTGCTGAAGAATGAGAATACTGTTATTCTCACCATCATTATTCATGAAATCAAACTCAACGACTCTAAGCAACATTTTCAGCTACAATTACTCAATCGCGACACAATACAGCGTGTAATTTTGTTTAATTACATTTCATTCATCACCAACTTGGAAGAAGATTTGGACCCTAGAACATCAGTTTTATGTATAACAAATGATGAAATTTACTTGATAAACTCAGAAAATACTAGTGTAATGTGTAAATACATTAAAAGTGAAGTCAAGTTATTCAACATTAACAAGGGTCTTTTCTACCTACTTCTTTATGGAAATTATTATTTATTATTCTTTATAAATAATAATAACCATCCAATAACCATGTATGACGCTCAGGATTTGGTTCTTGAACACAAAACTCCAATACTAACCAAATCAAAAGATAATAGTAGACCCAAACATGCCACTAACACGTCAAGTAGTTGGTCTGGCATAATGTGTGAATATGAGGACAAATTAGCTGTATTAATTGATGAAGATGATTGGATTGGCATATATAACGTTGATGTAACTCTGTTAATCAAATACATCTATCCGGAGCTTGTTGAGGATAAGATTATTTTAACTAATTTTTTAATACCCAAATATGAATTAAAGGAGAAACCTCCAACAGTAGACCCTTTAGCACTGGTCCAACAGATTGTTATAAATAATATTAACAAGGTTAGTTTAATATAATTAAAATTTTTTAGGTTGAATTTAATGTAAATTATTATTCTGTAACTTTAACTGATAAGGAATCGACTGAAGAGGTTGATTTAAATTTGATTAATTTTTATAATTTCGAATCCTTTAAAAATTTGCTTTACAACAAATTGTACAAAACAAATAACATTTGGAAAAGACTATTACGAACTCCTGAGGATTAATTTTAGTCCAACATTTTTAAATATCTTACTATACTAATACACACATAAATGAATAGTATATAAAACATTATAACATTAGTGGCATTAAATAAGTGTAAATGAAATAAACACAATACGACAATAAACTTGAGAGTACAATAAGCCATAGTACATACCTAAACAATCTTCACGATATAAAACTAACCTCCTTTTATTATTCTTTTTACCACTTTGTTTCAAGTCACTTAATATTTTTATAGAATTATTTTTACTCTTTGAAACATTATCCTCAACCTTATTTAACCCTTCCTCTTGTACACTTATTATACTCGATATATCATTAAATATATCATACGTCTGTCAATAGTATTAATAATAATATAATATAATAATATAATAATAATGGTATGGTGGGTTACTTGTAGGATTTGGTTTTTAATTTGTTTTATATTATTATTTCGTATATTAACAATGGAGTCGGAAAGTAAAAGCTCTTTATCATTTAAATTAAATAACGGGATTAACTCTTCATTCAATAACAAGTCATTAGAGGTATTATTATTATCATAAATGAACTCATCATACACATCATTTGTGTATATTCTACCACTATTCGAATCAATAGTACTACCATCGACACTGTCACTACTGCCACTGTTAATCATATCCGATAAGCTGTTGATGTGCGTAATTTCACGTTGAAATTGGTTGTACAGTTTATGATAATTGTTTTCATTGTATTGCAAATTTGGAAATTGTTGTATCTGTAGTTCCCATTCCATAAGATAACCTTTTGTCACACTAATCAAGGAGTTTACATTTTCCAATTTATTCCTCAAAGTTTCAAGTAACTTATTCGAGTAAAATTTATTACTCAAATCTCCAACCTAATTAATATTAATAGTATTATAACCGTTTGGTTAAGTAATTTCTTACATTATGTTGTATGTATAAAATATCAGCTTTAATGTGTTTAATGTTGTTTGATATTAATTTTTCATATTTAACATTTGAACCAATTTCTAATGAAAATTATTGTAAAAAATGTGTAAAAATACCAAAAGAAGGTGCTTTCAATTTATTCATGTACATTTCTATAGTTCATGATAAAATAAACAACCCATGTTGTGAAAATTTTGCCGGTGTATGTTAAAAAAATATTTTTATAATATATTACATTGAAATAATTAAAATTATATGATAGGTTGGCAAAATTATTAGCACCACAACATGAATGTCGATTTTATATGAGAAAATATTTTCAGGATCCTTAAAATTTTTCCTCCACATTACTTATCGTTATTTTAAGTGTCCAAATTGTATTATACACCTTCACTGTGTTGATACTTAAATGATTTTTATTAACACATTACTTCCCAAATAATATTATAGATTATTCTCTCCATTCACCAATTTAGAATATTTTTTCGGAATTCAGCTTTTTATCCTGAATGTCAAATTATAAATTATAACTTAACAAAATTTTAAATGTGTATAATAGTTATGGATTGTGTATATTAGTTGAGGAATGTTTATGTAAACATTCTAGTATCATGAAGATTAGTAATTAGTATGAAAAATGATAACACGAATTTGAAAGGATTAAATTTAGTCCACCCTGAAAATCGCTTAATTTTTTTGAAACTTTTAGAACTTCGTAAATTCTATACCAATAAATCATCTAACATTTCAAAAGCTATTTCAACCGTAGGCCAATATTACTAATATTTTACTTAGTAATATAACTATAATAATATACTTAATACTAATAATTGTATAGGCAATACAATCATTGAAATGTTATCCATTACCTATAACTAGTATAAATGACTTGAATAAAATCGCAGGAATTGGAGCCAGATTCTCCAAATTCATTCAAGAGTATGTCAACATAATTTATAATCTCAATTGTTTATAGGTCAGTAAATCTTTCTGATGACACTGGCGGCAACATCATCGACTATGATGAGTATGTAAATTACAACAAGTGCAACTTGGACCGCATTTGCGATTTCATTCGCAAGAACTATTTGAAGAAAAAGAACTATAATCCTACAAAGAACTCTAGTACTTGGAGTTTTCTATGTATTTTAGGTTTATTTTCAGATTCTGAAGGAAATGAAACAAGATTGAGTTTAGAAGATATTGGGAATATATTTATCGAGTTTCGGCATTTCTTTCCAGAAGCAAGAGATTTAAGAGATTACATATTTTTGAGACAATTATCTGACAAGGGTTTAATAAATTATAAAATCATAGGTTATGAGGGGTTTGAAGAGCACTTCCAATATAAACATAAGCATAGGTATACTTATGGATTAACTTCAACTGGGAGAAGACTAACAAATAAACTAATGAATAAATTAGATGTACCAATAACTAATGTGCAAGGAATATTGAATAAACTTTTCAATATAAATGTGACAAGCATAAATTCTGAGACTGCGGCGGAAAATATAGTTGAAAATCAATGTATCAGTTCTAGAAGTAATAACTCTGGTATGGATATTGAAAGATATAAATTCCCAGATGAAAATACAGTAAACCCTGATAACACTGAGAATCCTGCAGGCAGTGATTCACAACTGAGTTCCTCATTTAATACAGAATTTAACAGTGTATTCAATTCTGAATTACATAAAAATAAGAGTACTCCCGAAGCAAGTAATTTATCAGCTGAGGATAATTTATCTAAAGTTAGTATTTCAGTTTTATCACAAGATCAAATCCAATCGTCAGATAATACTGAACCTGATCCTCTTTCCAATTTAATAGATGTAGCATATCGCCCTAGTTCTTATGATAATTATATTATGAAGTTAAATAACAAGGCCTACTCCACTAAAGCTTTTAAGGATAATGCCAGTGTAAATAGTTCAAATCACCCTGAGCCAGTTCCAGCCACTCCAACAGCTTCCAATAGTATTAGAGATACTTGTCACACTACTTCTAACCCCTTTAACACTAACTCTAATAAATCCTACACGAATTCCAACAACAGCAGGACCCTTTTGAGTTATAAAAGTGCTCCAACCAATATTAATAGTAACATTAACACAGAAGTTCACAGTGGTATTACCAGTAACGTCAGTGTTCGCAGTAATATTACCGCCCCCGCTCACAGTAACACCGCTAGTAACATTAGTGTGAACAGCTTTAAGAGTAATAAAACCATGATAACTGAAGAAGATGTGATAGATATAGATGATAGTCTTGGTGATGAGCCTGCTGTTAACTCAGTTGAGCTTAACTCTATTGAATTTGTGGACAATTCAATTGTAATTGATGACCGTGAAACTGACGTCGAAGACGATGTCAGCGAAGTGTGTACAAAGAATTTAGAGGCCAGACTGAAGTTAAAATATGGCGTTGACGTGTTTAAAAATAGTTTCGATTATGAGATTATAACCGTAGTTGACAAGAGAGAAGTGATCAACAAAGATGTTGCTTCACATATTAACATAGATATCGACACCTCGAATCCCAACCTTATGAACAAGTATTATAATAAGTTGACTCAATTTTATAAAGAATCAAACAAAAAAATAATATTTAAACAATTACCACTCGGTGACGTTATTTGGATAATTAACATTAAAAACCTCACTCCCAGGAATAATACCAGTGGAAATACCAGTGGAAATACGAATGGATCTGGTGATTCTTCAAATTATTATATATTGGATTGGATATTGGAGAGGAAGACGACACTGGACTTGAATAGTAGTATAATCGATGGCAGGTACGAGGACCAGAAGTTTAGATTATTGAATTTGAAAGGTTTTAACAGGATTGTTTACCTTTTTGAAGACTCTTCAGTGGATAAAATCACTAATAAATTCTCCAAAATGGGTAATAAGGCTTTAAACTACAAGTCAATTCAAACCGCTAAAATCAATACCAAATTCATTTCTGGCTTCAATATCATCAATACCACCAACATCTCTCACTCGTAACAATAATACTATTTATATTATTAACTATAGTATATATATATTATTAGATATATTATTTACATATACTATTTGGAATATTAATTAAATTGTTAGTGCGAGTATGTTATTGAGTATTCATAAGATGATTGAGAATTTCATGCATGAGAAGTTGAGGAACATGACAATATTGAAGAACATTAACGTTCACCACTACATCAAGACCAACTACTACTCACTGGAAAAGTTTAAGGAGGAAAATAAAAAGAAGTTATCATATTATGAATTATTTGGAAGGCAATTGAGGTGCATACCAAAGCTCGGTGAAAAGTTAACAATGTCAATATTGACACTGTGGCCTACGCCTTACAAGTTCTATGAAGCTATCAACACTTTATCACTAAGTGACATAAATTTCAAGTTAGCAATAAATAAAATTAAGATGCCCAAAGAGGTAAGGTTTAAAAAAGTTTAAACAGCTTTAGGTGTATAACTTGTGCAAAGAATTGTTCACACAAGGTTCCTCCTTGCACTCGGAAGTTTACTCTGATAGTGATAATGAGCCACTCTAACTTCATTTGGCACTAAAACACATTGAATTTATATAATATAATTTACCCAGTCTCGATTCTTTTTTAGGTAATTCCGGTTTAATCCCTACGTTCATTATTATACTTAAAAACTTACTATTGTATTGTTTCATGAGATTTAATGTAGTCTTGAGTTGCGCTTTAACTTTTCTCTCGAGAATAACTTCGATTAGAATACAAGCTGCTTTTTTAGTTAGTGTATAATATCTCTGAGGGTTTAACATGTTCGCTTGATTGTGATGTCGAGTCTTATCATAACCTCCAAGTCTTCTCAAAGTTGTCATTTGTATCCTCTGCTTAGCCTTCTCAACCACTGTGACAAAGTAAAGTAGCTTAACCTTCATCAAATTCACTTCATTCTCACCAGCCAAAGTCTTATCAATATACTTTAGTAACTTAGATTTATTACCAGGAGATTTACCCTGTACTACGTCATTCCCTACCGTGTCCCTACTCCCAGTTACAGCATTCCTACTTAAAATCGTGTTATTATTAATTATATTTAATTTTCGTATTTTTTGTAACTCGTCTATTAAGCGTTGGTTTTCAGATAATAACATTAACTGCTCTTGTCTGAGAAGTTTTAGCTGGACTTGTGAGAATCTAAATGAACCTTTCTGTTCTGCTGAACTTATTGTAGCTTGATGTTCATCCCCGAAGGCGTAAACTTTCATTTTAAAAAGTGCATTTTTCAACGCCTTCACACTGGCTGAATTTCTACTTGTTATATTCACCAGTTTCTGTAAAGCTGCGCCCTTCCTCAGGGCCAACATTGTGATTTCTCGAGACTGCTCCGATGTTACCCAGTCCGAGTCCGAATTCCCCGATCCCGTAGTCATTTACTTTTATTTTATAGAATTTTAATTTTTATTTATTATTTTAAAAATTTATTATTTTTCGTAATGTGTCACATTGGTATGTATTTAATTGGAGTTTGTTTAGACAAATATTTAAAAATTGTTAATTTCACATTTTCTCTAAATAAATAAATTAAAATTTTTTAAAAAATTTAAAATATAAAAATAACAAATGTGTAGGCTCAAACTCTGTTTTATACATGTGGTACACGTCAGGCAAGGAATACTTAATATGTATTAACAAGACGATATTTATAACTTTTTTCGCTTCCATTTACTCAAAAAATTTGACTCTTCTACCAATGATCTTTTATTCTCATCTTCAGACATTTCATCGGATATCTCATCCGATTTATCATCTTTATCAGCATTTTCTACTAATTTGTCAGATTTTTCCTGAATTTTCTCAACTTTCTCCTGATTATCCTCTAAATTCTCATCTCTACTCTTTGTAGTCTCGTCGGCATCTGTATCTTCAGGCATATCTATCAATTTATCTTTATAATTAATTGGTATGTATTCAGATTTCACATTATCATTTGGTTCTTCCTCCATTTGTTCAATCCGATTGGGTTCCTCAATTGACTCATATTTCGCTCGTTTCTCAGTTGGTTCAAAGGATAATTCGTCAGTAGTTTCAAAAGATGATTTGTCAGTAGTTTCAAAAGATAATTCGTGAGTATTTTCGTGAGTATTTTCGTGAGTTGGTTGAGTGTCGGATTGTTTTACATGATGTTCAGCTGGTGAAACATTATTGAAAAATCCACCAACTACAAATTTGTTATACACTTTGATGGTGTTATGTATGCACAGGCTGTGCTTCTAAGTAATTAATAAGTAATCTGGAAAAAATTACCAGTTTGTTGAATTCGCCCAAGTTAACCTAATTAGTCATCTGTTAATTATTTAAAACTTACGTCTCCGCCCTTCATGTCCAGACAACTCATTATGTAATATATCGACTCCGGCTTTATCAACATCAGTTCCTTATTCCTCAATTTCTTACATATCATCACTATCGACTATAATCCACATATTAAATTATATCAATTTATCAATTTGTTTGAGTATGTAAATATGTAGATTTGGGTAAATAATTGTATAAATTTGTCAACTAGATGAGTTGTTGGATACATTTTTGATTTTGATAATGTGCTCGATTTCGAATTTCACATTACTGAAAAACTCACACAAATTCGATACCAAATAATTATAATTGCCCAATCTCTAAATCATAATATTGTAACTATTATAATTAATATAATAATTAAATAGTATAGTTAATAGTATAGTTAATTTAGTAATTAAATAGTATAATTAATATAATTGAATGGTATAATTAATATAATTGAATGGTATAGTACAATTCTCTTGATGATGAGTGCGATTTGATAATCTCTGATGATGAGTTTTTCGGACTTGTCTAATTTCCTTGCTAGAAAGTTTCTGAAAGCGATAAGGTTCAGGAGTAGATTATATGATACAAAGTCCAGTTCAGGAATTCTGATTTTATGTCTCTTTGAGATTGACTTGAACTTCTTATAAATCTCCGGTCCTCGATCCACATACTGTTTCAAACAAGTTTCTCTACCGTTATTCATCACTTGAATTATCTTCACCCTGCCATCCTCCTTTGATAAAATCTCATCCTTCAATGTGTTATACAACGGTATTAAATAATGACTATCACAACAAGCATAATCCAACATCTCATCATCCAATGGTCTAACAATTAATTATATACTTTATTTAATTATATAACTAAAAGTATAGTTAATTTAGTGAATTATATATCTAATAGTATGGATAATTTAGTTAATTATATGGTTAAATTGGTGAATTATATAGTTAAATTAGTTAATTAGTATATTGGTGTGGATTACCGTTTGGACCAATCGGAAAGTTGAAAGCGTTTATTTAATTTAATGTTGAAATACTTTTGAATGAGTTTAGCTAAAGATTGTTCGGGGAGATTAAGAACCTTAGCAGCTTCTCTTGTGTCAAAAAGGTTAACGAGGAAGATATTAAAGTCACGTTGGAGCCAGACGACGTCATTAGAAGCGCCGTGCATAATCTTTAGGATCTTAGGATCAGTTGTGAGTCTATTGAGCCGATTCATTTTCCCAAATATCTTAAACGGGTCAATGATATAATTCTCCGAAGGAGTACTTAATTGGACTAAGCATATGAAGCCTCTGTACGTCTCATTGTCATGATGCTCCACGTCCAATGATAAAACTCGAGTGTTCTTCAACCTATCCAACATCAAATTAAAGTCAGCCTCGTTATCAATTAACTTATACTTGATCTGATCTGGACTAGATTCATCAGTTCTAGTGCTTAAACTTGATAAACTGACACTGTTGTAATTCTTCTTACTGGAGGATAATAAATGGTTAGTAGTGCCACCTAGAATATTAAAGCCCTGGTGAGTATTATTCTTCTTTTCTTCTGACCAGTAAAGTGAGTTTAGTTCCTGAGAATACAAGTGAGGGTTAACATGAACGCCCTTGTCAATTAGGGATAGAAATTCATGTTTTGGATAAATTTTAGGGACAAACCCCTTGTCAAAGAACTTTGTGTCCCTGTAACCACTTGAGTAATTCACCTGCGGCTCAATCTTATTAAACTTCTTGATCCTGCTATGGTTATGGAATCTGGTAGAAAAATTGTCATAATGTTTCTTCCACTGGTCCTGAGGCCTTGTTACGGTAACATAATTCCTCATATCAACGTCAATGCTATTACTTGTCAAAATTGAATTCTCCAAGTTTAAAAGATGATTTTTAAACCCTTTCTCTGTCCTGTACAACTCAGTCTTAACACTGGAGTCTTGACTCTGTGATTTCCTCTGCAGCTTTGTATTTTCCACAGGTTCTGTAAGCTCTCTTGAGTACTCTGTCCTATTATGCTTCTTAAGTCCATATTCAATCTCATCAAACAGGACATCAATGTAACTTGTGTTCTCATCAAAGACGTGATCCGAAGTAAGTTTCCTGATCATATTCTCGATTTTGTTCACAGAACCCTGGTACATATCCTTAAGATGTGAAAGCCTCCTAGAGTTTTGTGGACTTTGTGCTAAGTCACGGTATACAGGATTAGAAATCATGTTAGCTGATCTCACAACTTCAGTACACGACTCTATAAGCGTATTCAATAACAAAGAAGGATCCTCATCCTTACTAGAATCTGAACTTGGTGTTTTTTCCTCATTACTACTGTAGGAACTGGATGAATTGACCTCATTACTACTATAGGAACTAGATGAGTCAACCTCATTGGTACCGTCAGAATTAGGCGATTTAACCTCTTTGGAAGAAGATTCCTTAGATTCATTGGTGAACTTTGTACTGGTGTTTGTATATTTTCCTCTAGGTTTAAAATTAGAATTTCCCGGTTTATACTTCTTAGGACTTGGATTCATTAGCTTTTCCCTTTTATTATCAGAATGTATAAACTTTTCCTTTCTATGAACATTTGAGTGTTCTAATTTATAATCCTTTCTGGGCGCTGAGTTAAATGGTTTATCACCTTTTTTAACAACGGTATTTGCTGGTTTGTCGTTTTTACTAGTGCTTGAACTTTTAGGTTTATCCTGTTTATTATCTGAACTTTCAGACTTATTTTTTTCGTCTAAACTATCCGACTTTAATTTTTTCCTTTTTCTGTTCATTTTAAAGATTTTTTGATGCTTGTCAGATGCCTGAAGCTTCGAGTCGACAGGATCTACAAACAAATCCATTCCTACAAATCTTTATCTTTTGTACCTTAAATTTCTAATGGTATTACATATAATGTGTCCATTCTAAAAATACAACAACATACTATAATACATTAACTGAGCACACTATAATTGTGTAACATAAGGCGTTAATTCCACTAATCAAAAAAATAAATTAATTTCAATAAACTGAAAATATTATAAAAATTAATAAAATTATTAAAAAAATAAAAATATCAATTCATAAAAATAAATACAAGAATTAAAACTATAAATTCATAATTAATTATATAATAAAATAATTAATAATAAATTAGCGATTAAAAGTTTAAATTTGTATTGAAAGGATTTTTAGAATTATTTTGATGTGGCTGCTGAAATTAGTGTCATACAGTCGCCTTTTAGAAGAATCCTACCGACATCCTTCTTCACATTCTTCTTCACATGAACCTCCGTAGCATTATCCAATACCATATTCATATACTCATCAAATCCCTATACGCATTATTAATCCATATATACTAATTATACCAATTATATTATTTAAGTAATATTTAATTATATAATAGTGTAATAATAATGTTTGGTAAGATTTGAGTACCCTTATGGTTCCTTCGATTTTAGTATTAGGTTGATCAAATAACCAAATTTGTACCCTTGTTCCGCCTGTAAAGAAACGGAATATTTGGTTCTAAAACATTAATTAATATATTCTCCACATTATATAATAAGATTCTACTGAGAAATGGTATTTTATATTGTAATGTATTAACTTACAATTGGCTGGGTCATAATCTTCTGTAACTTATCCTTCCTCTCCTCCATCTTTTTTACAAATAACAACAAATTATATTAAAATAAAATTATTTACAATTCAAAAGTTAATTTATAAGTTGAAAAAATAATAAGTTGAAAAAATTATTTACAATTTCAAAAAATAATTTATAATTCAATAATTAATAAATTCAATAAATAAATTGAAAAGTTGAAAAAATTAATTGTATGATATTATTTATGAGTTGGATCATTTAATGGTCTCATGGTGGGGAAGAAGATGACTTCCTAAAGAATTATTATCATAATTATCATTACTTTGATATTATTCTTATCGGCTAAAAACATCGTGAGTCGGTCAATTCCTATCCCCCATCCAGCTGTTGGAGGTAGTCCGTATTCCAACGCCGTACAAAACGCTTCATCCGGTGGCTGTGCTTCATCATCTCCCAAATCTTTCGCCTACAAAATTTTTATTACCAATTCAATCATCTAGTTAATTATATCCATAAAATTATCCAATTATTCATTTATCTAGTTAATTATACACTTAATTAATTAATTATACATTTAATTAGCTATGTGTTTATCTAGTTAATTATATCTATAGAGTTGTATGTGTTTGAAACTTTTTGTTGTTGTTTGAAGCAGTCTCGTTGAGTGATTGGATCATTTAATTCAGTGTATGAATTAATTAATTCTTTTCCACATATAAATAACTCAAATCTCTCACACACATTCTCCTTACTTCTATGCCTACACATTTATATACCACTCTAATACTATATTACTCTATGGGTATTAAGATATCTAGGTATTACTATGTATTACTATATATATATATATGGTGAACTGTGTTTACTATACTATCTTCATTACCATTTGGAGAGTGGTGAAGTACATTGTGGAAAATCAACGATAAAAGTCGGTTTAACAATTTGATCTTCAATATAATGTCCAACAAGCTGAAAATATTAAAACTCCGTAAAAAATACTTGATCTATTAATTTAGCGGGTACTGGCGGTTTTGGCATATCTAACCCAGCTTCCTTTATTGCTGTCAAATACTTTTCCACATTCTCTGGTGAATCATATGGTGGACTCAATTTCATCTTCATCTTATTCTCCAATTCTATTAACACAAATAACTCAGTCACAATTGTTAGTTAGTTAGTTAGTATAAAAAATTGGGTAATTAATTTAACTATTGACAAATTGGATAATAAATTTAAATAGAAAGGTTAATAAAAATTACCTTCAACCATTGAAACTTTTTGAAATGGAGGAGTGAAATCAATAACAACACCTTCAGTGTCAGTACCATCCGGATGATACAACACTTCATACTTTCCAAACAATTCAAATACCAACGCTATAAACAATTAATAATAATATTTAATAATTAATAGTATAATACTAATAATAGTATAGTAATAATAATATAAAACTGGGTATTAGTTACATGAGAGAAATTCTTCGGTTAGTTTCATGAGATCATGATAATCGGCGTATGCCCAGTAGAATTCACAGGAGGTGAATTCCGGATTATGTGTTGGATCAATCCCTGAAAATTACTTCATCCACAATAAAATTACCTTCGTTTCGGAAACATTTACCGATTTCAAACACCTTTTCGAAACCGCCGATGATGATTAGTTTCAGTGGCAGTTCCGGTGCAATTCTCATGAAAAGGTCCAGATCAAGCTCATTGTGATGAGTTATAAAAGGCTTTGCTGAAGCACCTGTGGACGTCGTCTTCAACATCGGAGTTTCAACCTCAAAAAACCCTCGACTCGTCAAAAACTTCCTCAAATAATCAATTATCCTAGATCTACACCAAATTAACACCATTACATACTTATATAGTAGTTATATAATGGTAATAGTATAGTAATAGTATTGGTATAGTATGAGATTACCTCATTTTCATGACTTTGAGACTATCATCATTCATCATGAGATCTAAATATCTTTGTCTGAATCTCACGTCGTTATCTTTAAGTCCAAATTTATCAGGTAACATGTGTAAACAGGGTGACAAAATCTGCACACTCTTGGGAAATACACTCAATTCTCCTCTCTTGGATTTTCCTACAAAGAGTCATATACTATTAAGTTACCTGGGAAACCAGTTAATCCTATAATATCACCGCGTTTAATATTATTATAAGTATCATTGAAATCACCAGTTGCGGCGTCGTGGTTGGCAAAATTGGCAAAAACCTGGAGCTTAGTTCCTTCAGATTTAATGTCAAGGAAACGTAATTTCGAGGAACTTGAGGCTATTCTTGATACTCTTCCAGCTATGGAAACAAGTTCATTTTCCAAATGTTCTCCAGCCTCAAGATGCTCATACTTAACAACAAACTCCTTCAATGACATGTTCACCTATATTACACATTATAATGTAAATATATAGTAATATTTATAATATGTAAGTGTATTACATGGAACTTGTGAGGATAAGCTGTGCCATTTTTACGCCATTGTTCTACAGTTTCAAGCCTATTAAGGTAATAATGCCTGGAATCCTGCTCCTCAGAAGAATTAGTCACAACAGTACTCATTTTTTGAGCCTAATAGAGATTAATTAGTCTTAATTCCACAATATTATACATTAATACTATGTAAAATTGAATAATTTATTTAAAAAAATAATAAATAATTAAATTAATCGAAAGAATCTAGTGTAAATACCTTTTGGAAATAAAATAAATTTATATATTTAGTGTAAATAAAACTGCAATATGAAAGTTGATTAAGGAATTTTTTACATAACATTTACTGATCTCCACATAATACTAAAGCATTATTGTGTACTTTATAGTAAATTTATATGTTGAAGTTTCGAGTATTATATAGAAAGTTTAGAAGGCTAAAGTACCTTTCTAAACTAGTGAAAAAGCCTGATATTATCGCAAAATTAGACGAATTTTGGGGAATTCCGCCGAATTATAAAGTTTCCAAAAAATGCAAAAATCGGAAAAAATTAACACTAAATAACCTTCAAAAAGATGAGAAAAATGATGTTTTAAATTATTTTGATAAAAAAACTGTGGAATCCTCCGAGGAGGCTACAAAAAATGAGGAATCAAAGCCTGAGTTAAAAGCTCAGGAATCTGACCAGGATTATGAATACGTAAATGAGAAGGAATTTTTTAAAGAATCAGTAAACGATTTAAGAAAATTAAGTAATTTGTTTATATAATTTTAATTACGTAAAAATTGCTGAATTTATCTAAATTTTCTTCAGTTTATCCACATTTGGATCCGATTTCTAAGAGGCATTTTGACGAATTAAAACTCACAGCCCTTGGCGGGAAAGTAAGTTAAACTTTATTAAACATTTTAATTTTATTTATCTGTAGGTATCGCATAACCGTAAGATGCCTTATAAGGAGTTCCTTCAAAGGCAAAAAGCGCTTAAAAAACACCTTGAAAAAAAGAAAAAATTGGTAACAAATATTTATCTTACTGTATAATAATTTTTATTATAAATTTGAACTTTTATATTTAATTTTGTTTAGGAGATTGAACTGGGTGTCAAGTTAGGCCTTGATACAAAGGGCGGATTTCGACAAGCTCAATTACAAAAAAGGTAAAAATTTTAACTTGAATAATGTTTCAGGCGGATTTTGAGTCAAAAAAGGAAAAATAAACCACTTTTCTCAACTAATGATAAAAACGGTTTCTATCACATCAAACTTTAATTTTTTCACTAAATTTATTTTACACATTAATTTTTCAATAAATAAATTATCAAATACTTACGTAAAATTTGATGTATTGGTTTGTTGAAAAAATTTTTGAACTCATGTGTAAACTTTAATTTTTAGATCAAATAAAATTTAATGTTTAATTTTACAGATGGATAATTTTACTATTGATGTGAAATCTTTAGTTAGTGACGGATTAAATCCGAATTTTACAAATCAGATTTTAGAAATAGTTGGGCCATTATCTAAAAGCTGTTCAAAGTTTTCTCAAAATCTAAATGAAACACTTGAAAAAATCGATAAACTAATCATATCCACACAGTTTAATCATTTGGATATTGATTTTGATCAATCAGACACAAGGGGAAGTATTCTGTTGGACAATAGAAAAAGTTTTCAATCTGACAATAGAAAAAGTTTTCAATCTGACGCACGGGGAAGCATCTTATTGGATAATCGGAAAAGTATTCAATCCGAAGCAAGGGGCAGTATTTTTTCGGATAATAGAAAAAGTATCCAATCGGATAGTAGGAAAAGTTTTCAATCGGACGGTAGAAAAAGTATACAATCTGAGAACAGGGGCAGTATTTTACTGGATAATAGAAAAAGTACTCAATCTGACGCAAGGGGCAGTATTTTACTGGATAATAGGAAAAGTATCCAATCTGAGAACAGGGGAAGTATCTTATCGGACAATAGAAAAAGTATTCAATCAGAAGCAAGGGGCAGTATTCTATTGGATAACCGGAAAAGTACTCAATCTGATACAAGGGGCAGCATCTTATTGGATAACCGGAAAAGTACTCAATCTGAAAGTAGGGGAAGTATTCTATTGGATAACCGGAAAAGTATTCAATCCGATAGTCGGAAAAGCATTCAATCAGACACCAGGGGAAGTATTTTTTCGGATAATAGAAAAAGTATCCAATCGGATAGTAGGAAAAGTTTTCAATCTGACGGCAGAAAAAGTTTTCAATCGGGTAGTAGAAAAAGTATTCAATTTGATCCGGTAAATACAATTGAAACGTCTGAATTAGATCCTGAAATGTCTAAAATCAGAAGTGACGTCATTGAGTTAATCCCAAAGTGGCAGATGATCTTCACTGAAATTGAGAAAATAAGCTCAAGTTTGAACGCATTTTCTCTTAAAATGGAGGATTCCGTTAGGGGAATTTTGAGTGAAAAGAAGGAAGAAATCGAGGACGTAAGAGAACCTTTGCCAACACAATTGAGTGGCAAAAGATTCAGTGCTAATAACTTCATTGACGTGTTGAGATTCTTTCCAGTCCCAATGACTTCAAAGAGGAAAGAGGAAGTCCAGTTGAGGAAAGACGTAATTTTAGCCCACTATCAATATCACTCCGCTGTTAGAATTCTTGAGGATTTGAAACAGCTTCCCTTTGAACAGGAAGTTGTAGAATTAGTTAAAAGTGCAACTATCACTGTGGATAATACTCACAAGTTATTACTTAACAAGTGTACTGAGTTAATTCTGTTTAATGAGTACTACAAAGAGTTTATTGAGGAATATTTTATCGCTTTGGATGAGCCCAGTGGCGAATTGGACTATGGCATGGAATTTGAAGGCATGATTTCAAGGGCACGGAACAGCAAATTAGGCGTTGGAATTGAAATTAAAGAGGAAATTGCAAGGTTTAAAAAGTGGACCGAGGAAATCGAATCCGCCATTAAAATGGTCATACCCAAACAAGTCGAAGAACCCAGAAGAAGTAGCCTGAAATTTAAATAACAAAAAATTAATAATATAAAATTTAATATAATACAATTTTATATACATTAGTTAAGGCCTAAGAGTTTTTTAGTTTCTTCTGAAAGGCCTAAATTTTCTAAATCTAGCATGTTTATGTCCTTGTCAATTTCACACTTTGCTTGATTCACCATAAACACTTTCTTCTCACCAAAATTCATATTATTTACTCCTACAACACTGTCCAATTTCATACTATTCTCATGGTTAATACTATTTTCATGGTTAATACTATTATCCAGGTTAATATTGTCAGAATTCACCCTATTAACTTGAATCACCTTATTATCTTGTTGTATCAAATTGTTATATGATTGATTTAGAGTAATTTGATGTAGAT
The DNA here is from genome assembly GCA_026724395.1 of Theileria sp. buffalo. NCBI lineage: Eukaryota > Apicomplexa > Aconoidasida > Piroplasmida > Theileriidae > Theileria > Theileria sp. buffalo. Next base: position 13,353 of record JAJHPJ010000017.1, on the reverse strand, counting down.
TTGACTGAAATAGTGAGACGGGAATAGAATCATCCAATGGCGCTTTTAGCCTAAAAAATTAATATTTTTAGTAAAGTTACGAGTTAATTTGATCTTTGTCAATGTTTAATTTGTTACAAAGTTCCTGAATAAGATTTTCTATAGTAATGTGTAGTAGTACTGACACATTGACCAAGTGTTCTAGTGTGATTTTTACACACTTTTTATCACAATTTTCATCAATTTCATTCTTCAACATAGCTATTTCAGATTGATTTTTGCGTAACAGTTCGATGAATTGATTTTCAATTTCTGGAGTCTCGATTAATATTACGGAATCGGATTCCGAATCACTTTCATCTTTGTCATCAGAGCTGACGGTGTTGACGAAATTAATAGTTTCCAGCTTCAAAGCGTTGTAAAGATGCGAAATACGTAAAAATAACTCCTCACTAATACTCTTTCCCATGATTATAGTATAACAATTCTACTACTGAAGTGAGAATATAATTTAAATGTGTAAAACATAAACTATTTACTTGATATTATGGAATTTATAGTACAAATTAGAAAAAATAATTAAAAAAATGTTTATTTCAAATTTTAGGGAAAAATTTTCAACACCATATGGAATTAATTTATTTTATATTTTCTCAATTTGTATTATATTTTTATTATTAATTTTTTGTTAATATTTTGTTCTAGTGATGGAAAAATGATTTGTTTCTTTTAATGGTGGAATCTTCAAATGATAAACTTGAAGAAATTTCAGATTCCGAATCCGATTCAGATTCTAATACAAACACTCTAAATAATCCTGTAAACACTCTAAATACACCTGTAAACCCTCTAAATAACCCCGTAAACCCTCTAAATAACCCCGTAAACCCTCTGAATGACCCGTTAATTACGTTGAATAACTTGTCAAAAATCAATTTTGCGTCTAAATCTAATGTTACAAATGCTGTTCCTATCACTGATAAGCCGATCTCTCATGTTGATGTGGAGCAGTATGGTTACAAATACGTTTGGGAGTATTTACAGTATCACCCGGACAAGGCTAAGCAGTTTTCTGTGATTTTGGACCACGGCAGTAGGAGAAATAAACTTGAAGAGATTTTTCCTGAGCAGTTCATTTCTCAGAAAATATCACAACTTGACACTACTCAACTGAGCATTGAATCATTTTCAAATTACGTTATGCAATTTTGTTATCCTCCTTCACCGATACTCAGGTTATTCCATGACAAATTCGTCTCAGCTCCGGTTAATAATAGTATTCTCAGATTAGCAATTTTTTATGTATACAATCACCTGGTGCAGACGTTTACAAATGAGAACGTTTGGCGTTATAAAACGTCATTTCATTCCCCAGGGCTGGATATTTTCTGCATCCCCTGCATCATACATACGAATAAAATCAACTGTAATAACATAATTCATATATGTAACTGCATTAATATTTGGCGACAAAGAGGAATTTACAGCAAACAAGTGTGTGACCAGCTGGAAAACATCACCACAAACTCCTCCATCATCAAGAGTGATTTAAAGGTAGAAAGTACTAATTTTAACCTAAATGATGAACTTGGATATGTAAATGTATTATATAATGTATTTAAAATGCCACTAGTGGATAAGGTGTACAATAGTGCCATCTCCAAATGTGACGTCAACAAAGTACTCAATAGTAACAGTGAATATTTGGAAAAAATGATAAAAGAAGGCGTTGAACAAGAGTTTATTGAGGCTGGGAGATTATCCGGGCAGGAGTTAATTATCCTAAACAGCGCATGTCTGGACCTGGGAGGAATAATCAAGGAAAATGACGAAAATTTTAAAATACTCCGAAAAGAAATAAGTAAACTCGATGCACTTTTAAATCGAAAGTGATTTACCCACTATAATACTTAATATTACATGGAATTATCCATTGTGGGATTTACTTGTTAATATTTTAAAAATTTTTACTATTATATATTTGTATAATTATTTGTATAATATTTTAAAAATTATAGTTTTGTGTTTAAAATTGGAATTTCTAGGAGATTCGAAATTTTTACTAAAATGTGTAATATCATACAATTGTAATAGATTTACATGATTGTATAATATTTTTAAAATCCTTAATTTTAAAACTAATTTAACCAACTGATTTAACCTTAAAATATTAAATTGATGTGTAAAATATAAACTTTCCTTCAAATTTTAAAATAACAAATTATCTTATAAATCAATTAAATCAATTAAATTGTTGTAAATTTGTGTAAATTTGATAATAAATTTGTGTTAAATAATGGAAGAGAAAGTATCTTATTGTACAATGTCTGCTGTGTTGGAGACTGTGGGTGACGATGAGAAGGTTAGAGTAGCTCTAATGCCTCCACACATTGCCAGAAGACTTGTGAAAGAGTCTGGAATGTCTTCCGGTACGGGCGTTTTATCAAATGTCACTGGATCAATATTGGTGGATTTACCCTTCAGGAACCTTCTTTACGAGTCTAAAAAGGTCCAAAGATTATACTTTGAACTTGACCCTAAGGATCCAGATTTGTATCCCAAATCTAAAACTGTTACTAATTCACTGCTTCTCATTGATCCCATCAGACTCACACATTTACTCAATAATGATTTAAATCAAGTAAATTTTTATCTAACTACTCTTATTTAATACTTAATTACTCTTATTTTAGATTAAATTTATCTAATTTTAGATTAAATTAATCTAAATTTAACCTAATTTCCTACCAAATTGACCTAAATTTATCTAATTTTAGACTAAATTTAATCCAATTTTAACACCAAATTAATCTAAATTTAACACTTAATTAACCTAAATTTAACCTAAATTTAACATATTAATTATCTTAGGCACAGCGTGGATTATATATGAAATGTTTTACGGATCGAATTTGGTTAATATTTTTAAGGCTGGTGAGTTTGGGAGTTGGATCCCGTTTGAGGTCTTTATACTCTTTAAGAGACTCCAAAGTACCAACGGATGAGTTTTTAAGTGATTTGGAGGAGCTCCAGCTCAGTCTTGTTCAAATGGTTTTAGATGTCACGAGGTGGGATTTGACAGAGAACACCGCTTCTGAGATTGAAACTGCAGTTTTAAACGGGTGTAAAAACGTATGTTTTCTAGCAGAACATATAAAAAGTCACTGGAATAACTCACTGGGAGAGTTTCCACTCCTAAATGAACTCATTCCATACCTTAACAAGTGTATGATCCACGTTGACAATTTACTTCTTAAAACAGGTTTCAGCCAAGAGAATTTTAAACTAAATGACACTGTGGAATCAGTTGTTAGTTTGGCAGATCTTGGAACAAGTTCACCTTTGAACTGTTTTTTCAAGAGCAGCGACCACTTGACTGGAGAAGATTCCACACTCGTTCAACTGCAGCACTTGTCCAAAGTTAATTTTAACCTCAAGGACTCTTCGTATGTCAAGGTTTTAGGCGATATTCGGAATTGCATAGTCTCAGTTGCCACTAAATCCGCCACGCTACTCAGCCTCATGAAACTTAAAATTCTCGATTTCCGACAAAAACTCTTTGAAGTAACTTTTTTACACATTTTAATTATATTTATTTAATTAGTCAAAATTAGTAATAATTAGTAATAATTAGTAATAATTAGTTGAATTAGACAGAATTAACAATAGTTAACTCAGACAAATCCAATGATCATCTCATTGATAATCTAATTTGTTTATTAGTTACCGGGAAGTTATTCGTTTATTAATAGTGAAGTATTGAGGAAAGGATTTTTGAGTTGTAGTTTGGATGAGAATGACGCGGTGCCGTTGGTGCTTCTTTCACATTGTCTTGGCGCTTACTCAATTCGGGAGTGGGTGATACGATTTTTACTCGAGGTTAAATTCGATAAGATTTCAGGTTTCCTGAATCCAAATTCTCAAACTTCAGTAAATTCCTACGGTTTCAATGAGTCGGCGTACTTTAGAACCGCTGGACAAACTAAACCCAATCTCGGAGATTTCTTCACTCTAATGCCATTAGATCTTAGATTATACATGAATCAACTTTCTACAAATACGACAGAGTATTTACCAGGCAAAACTATGGATTACTGACACAGTAACATGGATTAGTGAGTGTACACTATGGACCATTTACAAGACTAAATAATGAATTTTAATCGCTATCTAAGAACTTTTTAACACTGTAATTAAGTAATAATCTGGTGAATATTATGTATTTTATAGATTATTTTTTATTTTTCATGATACTCTTGAGTACTTTGATTTGCTCCTTCTTGGGCGCTCTTCTATTGAGTTTAATGTAACTAAAATTCGTCGGTTTTGGGTTAAACACGTCTTTTCTTTCCCGGATCTTCCGTACTGGCGGTTTTATGCACGTTTCCTTGTCACTTTCGTCGTCTGATATCACTATCGGCTCATCGTCTGAACCAACATCTGGCTCCTCAAACTCGTCATCTTCCTCCTCATGTTTGGTCTTTTTTGAGTACATTGACTTGTTGAATCTTCTATTCCGAGTCTGGATAATATTTGTAACGAGTGAAAAGTGTTCCTTGGGGAAAATGGAAAACAGGTAATCGCGCTTAAGTCTGGTTAACATCTTCTCTACCAGTCTCCTGACGTAAATCTTGGCCTTTAAACAGCACTTTTCATTGTTGAACAGTTTCATTATGTTTGGTGTCACTTTTACCAAGTTGTCATGGTCCATGTTCACCATTACGATTCTGAAAAACTTCAGAATTTGTATGTACAGCCGCGTTGTCGCCGAAATCATCCTCGTGCTCAAGTATATCACCAGCCGAATCGTCTCAAAATTGTCAAACTTGGCAAAACTCTTTGAATAAATATTACAAAACAACTTCACTATCCCAATGTTTATCATCTCACAATCTGACAACAGGGTTAACAATGTGAATCAACTGTAATAAGTTAAATACTACTAAAATAACCCTAGAAATAGGCTTAAAATAGCTTAAAATACCCTAAATAATAGGATAAAATAACTTAAAATACCCTAAATAATAACTTAAAATACCCTAAATAATAGCTTAAAATAACTGAAAATAATAATATTCATTACCTTTATTGATATTATTGTGATTATAATACATTGTGGAAATGGTAATTTTGAGAACTTCGTCGTGGGTATTGATGAGGCAGAGCAGTTCATAAATTGAGAATGCGCAGGTCCTATTAACCTTGTTGGCGCTGTAACTATTAATGATACACTCGAAGATCAGCGGATTGGTAACCACAGTTACCAGTTTACTGTAGTTTACACTGGTGAAATTGGTCTTGACGAAGTGGAGCAGCTTAGTGTAACTGTGTAGACACAGAATCCGCTGCTTCGAAGTGTCAACAGTCTCACTCAACAGTTCCAGAAACTTCAATAACTCAGCCATGCCCTCAATACTCACCACAGACTTCACAAATTCCACATCATAATCAATGTCCTTAGGAACTTGTTTTACTAATGTTAATGTGTTTACTAATGGAGTTACTGTGTTGACTGATGTAGATGATAGTTGTGAGTTGACTGTTGTTGGTTCTGAAGTTAATTCTTTCTTCACTGGATCTGACTTAGGCACTGGTGACTTCACTACATCTGTCTTGATCAATTCATTATTTACCACATCTACACTAGATACTTCATTGTCAACACTATTTATCACACTATTGACATTGTCAACACTATTAAGAGAGTTAACTAGGTGGTTGTATACTTTTTCAACTAAAGTATGATTTGAATCCATTAGATGTTGTGCGGTTTCAATTGACGTCTTGATGGCAATGTAAATGAATCGATTTTTCGGTTGTTTTAAGAAGTTGAGATGGAGTCTGCACTTGAGTTCGCCGGGTACTGAGGGTAAAAGCGCTTTAGATAACTTAATTAAACAATCGTTTTGTCTATTCCCGAGCGCCTTTTCAAACGATTGTAAGTTCCTGGATAAATTTTCCGCTGGACAATACTTGGCTACATTTCCTATAGCCACGAGGATCCCGTCACACATGTTCCAAGTCTCCAAGTTCTTCAAGCCGCCACTCTCAATTTCAACGTACTTTTTAACTAAAATGCCAATTAAATCCAATGCCACAGGCTCCAAATTTGATAAATTACTAATCACGCGACAGGCGATATTAAACTTCTCCACTCCACCATTTAACAAGTCCACAATGTACTTTAATACCAGATAATTATTCTCCATCAACACTGTTATCGCATTCGGATCCAGTGATAATGGTAATAATAATGATAACAATTCATTGTTCATCTTCTCATATTCCTCATGCACTTTCTTTAAAATTTTTATATCATCATCTTTACTAATATTATTGTTAATAGTATTGTTACTATTGTTACTATTGTTAGTATTATCACCACTGTTAACACTATTATTAGTAATATTATGTATAATTTCATCGAATTTGGAAGTTTTGGTAATGAAATATTGGATATGGTTGAGAACGGGTAGGATATGCTTTGGGAAGATGGATAACTTAAACCCTTGGAGCTGCCGCTTCAGTACTGGGATCATAAACCTGTACGATTTCGTGTGATAATTCTCACTGGTGATTGGAATTTCATATAAATTTGTCAGTGGAAGTCGTTTTAAATAATCCTCAAGCCCAAAACAGTGAAAATATGAACCCAAACAACTCTCAACTTCCTCCTCAACTTCACCACAACATTCCATCAACACATTCAATAAACTTTCAAACATTGTTATAAACATTGTTTTTACCAATTGGCTGTAGTTATTATACTTTACATCGATGTCTGAGGCACCATCAGTAACAGGATTGGGTTCCTTAACACCTCCATCACCTCCATCACCTCCTCCATTAACACCTCCAACTCCATCACCTCCATTATTAAATGTGTTAGAATAAGTGGATAAAGCGGATTGTAGAATTTTAGAGCCCATGACCCATCGTTTGGGTGATGATAATGCGATTTGTGTAGTTGTGGTTCGATTACCAAATTTACCTGAAATCCCTTCAATAATCCGCTCCTTCTTCGTTTTAAACAGTAGACAACAAATCGGCGTAGACAGCTTTAACATATGTTCAAAGGCGTTTTCGTACATCTGCGGGATCTCCGATATCGCCCAGGAAATTATCGTCGATATCGCATCATCAATCGTTTCATCATTCAACTTCATCAATTCATTATATAACTTTATTATGTCACTTATCGTCTCAAATGATATCAATACACCATCTACACATTATTTAACTATTATACTGTGTAACTAGCTGTATAATTATCTATACAATTATCTATACAATTGTGTAAAATTAACTATACAATTATTATACTGTGTAAATTAATTATAATTAACTATATAATTAGGTAAATTAACTAAATAATCCGTAGAAAATACCTGTGGAATTGAATTGATTATTTGTAATTTGTTGTAATTGTGTGTGTAGAAATTGATCATTGAATTCTTGATTGTATTCATATTTAAAGGTCATGAGATTGTGTAGGACCTGTCCTGTGCAGTAGACAATTGAGAGAAACTTCTCAATTTCAAGCTCATCCACCACTTCCACCAGTCCCACGACGCTACTGTCAAGTTTCTCCACCACCACTGTGAGAATCGCACTCAGTAACAACATCAAATTACACTTCAAAATTGAACTATTAAGTTCCTTTGTAAAGTCCAGCAACACAACTATACAATTGATTGACTCGATTTGTAACTCAGTGTTAGTCGTCTCGCTCAACACCATTAGTACCTGAGTCATCAGTCTCATCCGATGTGACGGCGGCAATTTCGGTGTTTGGTACATTAATTTACACATTTTCAGCAGTAAAATATCTTTATCTGTGGTCATCAAGGTGGTGATTCTACCAACAGTGCTATGTTCAGTGGTGTCAGATTTAGAAGATGTTGACTCTGAGTCTGTATACTCTTCTTCACTGTCCTCTTCAAAATCTGATATCTCCTCCTCATCACTTTTCACTGTACTTTCCCTAGTGGAAACGGGGATAAACTTCTGATTTCGACAGTTAATTAAAAACTTCACCACTGAACAGTACCAGCAATCGATGATTTTAGTCAGGAAAATCACTAACTCCTCATTAATCTTGTCTGGCACAATTTGACCATTAATCACATGTAAAATACTATTAATAATCCTGTTAATGAAGAGCACGACGTTGAAATCCAACGACTTCTCAGGCCTTGAAACTGCGATTGAAATGACTCTGTAAAAGAGGACAGAATGCTGTCTGAAGATGAGTTTTGTGTTTTCTGGCAACTTGACCATGAATCCGGACAAGTAAAGTCTACAAAGGTACACTGAAATGCAAGTTAAATTAGCACCTGTCAACTCATAATTATACGCTGTTTTTCCTAATAAATTAATCAGCTGTGATAACACGACACCGTCAGTAGAATACGCCAAAGGATGAATAAACTCCAAACTCGTCTTTATCAACAGAAATAAACCCTCATACGTCAATGTTCCAGAGTCAACACAATCCACATTATTATTCCTCAATCTTCCATTTATACTTTTAACACCATCAATACCATTAACACCATTAACTCTATTATAACCACTATTTACTCTATTATAACCACCGTTAATACTATTAATGGTATTAGTATTGGAGTTAAGTTGATTTAAGAGGCAATCGAGTGAGGATCTTAGGATGGGATAGATAACATTGAAAGTGTGGATATCAATAGTTTTAAGTCCTGGATTCCAATTTAACTCGGCGTAAGATTGAGAAAATTCTCGAATTATTGAAAAAGCGTCCAGAGCGCATTTCTTTATCTTATCTGCCCTGCCAGTTTCTATATACTTTTGGTAAAAGGCGACATCGGCGTCAGTTTCCAAATATTCCAAATCCTGAGGTAAAAACTCACAGGCGTAAGGACTCGTGGACTTTATCTTAGTCACGAAATTTGCGATTATCGAAGATTCCTCCGAGTAAACCATTTTCCACAACTTCAAATCATTCTAAAATTATTAATAAGTTTTATAAATTTTATTTATCATGTTAAAGGATTTTATAATTTTAATAATATATTATTTAATTTATTATTTGTAGGGAATTTCAATCTTACAATAGAATTTTAAAAATAATTTTTAATTCCCATTATTTTGTAAAATTTTCACAAATATTATCAAATAATAATATTTAACATTAATTAATATAAATTAATATAATAAAGTCATGAGAATTTGAAAAATTTGTAATGGACGATTTTGAGGATTTTCAGGTAACTCGTTTACCAAAATCGACTAAATCTTCTCAAGTCCAAAAGTTTAAATATGATAAAGAGAATTATTCTAAGACTTCAGATCCTGATGTGGATTCTGTGATAATTCGTGATTCTCACTTGAATAATTCAATTCTAGATCACATGTGGTATGACAGGGACGATGACAGTTGTATGATGTATAATAATTATGATGAGGAGAATTCATATTACTTGGAATCGAGGGAGCGGAAACGTTTATCTCAGCTCCCGCACACTTCTCAGCTTGTAAACACCAGAATTATGAACAGTGCTGGGAAATTTGGCTTTAAAAAGTCTCAAAAACACATTGATGATAATTTGTGGGAGTTGGATAGACTCCGCCAGGGCGGCGGAGGAAGTAAATTTGCCAACGCTGAGCTGGAGCAGCTAAGAGCTTCAAATGTCCATAAAGATGAAACTAAGAAGATTGTACTGGTGCGGAATATAATTCCGCCGTTCATTTATGAAGTTTACAATTGTAATTCAAAACATCAGTTGACAGATGAGATGACTGAATCCAATGACACTTTTAATGATATTTATAATAAATTTTTAAATCAATCCGTGTCAACGGTGAAGGATCCGACGTCAGATATCGCACTAATGGCGAAAAAAGGTAGTCAAATCCTAAGACAAATGAAAGATGAACTCGAACGGTCATCCACAAGAACAAGGTTCTGGGATCTCACAAACTCCAAAATTGGTCATCTCATTAAAACTACAAATAGTATGAGTAATACTAATAGTAGTGTAAATAATAGTATGAAAAATAGTATGAATAATGGTAATAGTGTTGGTAATGGTGAGAAAAGAGGATATATGGAAAATGAGGAGAAGGAAGATGAGGAGGAATTGAAGAAGATGAAGGAAAATTTAGAATCTGTACGGAAATCCTTACCTGTTTATCAACATAAACATGAAATCATCTCACTCATCAAACAATTTCAAGTAATCTCACTAACTACCACACTAACTACTCATTACTACTCAGTTATCCACTACCACACTAACTACTCAGTTATCTACTACTGTTTACTATAGTTAATCCTATTTACATAGTTACTAACTACTAATTTACATATTACATAGTAATTTATTTGATTAGGTAATAATATTGGTTGGTGAGACTGGAAGTGGTAAGACAACTCAGTTACCTCAATATTTATATGAGAGTGGTTTTGGTGAGAAGGGTATAATAGGATGTACTCAGCCTCGCAGAGTGGCTGCGATGAGTGTGAGTAAGCGTGTGGCGAGTGAAATGGGTTCGAATTTGGGTGAGACTGTGGGCTACACAATCCGTTTCGAGGATGTGACAAGTGCTAGCACGAGGGTAAAATTCATGACTGACGGGATATTACTGCGGGAATCACTCATGGACTCGGATTTAGACAAGTACTCAGTGGTAATCATGGATGAAGCGCATGAGAGAAGTCTCAACACTGATGTCCTCTTTGGTATTTTGAAGTCAGTTTTAACCAGGAGGTGGGATTTCCGGTTAATTGTCACTAGTGCGACAATCCAGGCGGATAAGTTTTCGGCTTTTTTTGGTAACTGTCCGATATTCCACATTAAAGGCAGGACTTATCCAGTGTCCATTGAGTACATGAGGAGCATTTCCAGCGACTACGTCGACTCAGCCGTTGAAAAATGCATTTCTATACACATCTCACAACCACCCGGGGATATTCTCATCTTCATGACAGGTCAAGATGATATCAATATCACATGCGAATTATTAGATACTAAATTATATAAACTCATACAATCCAGTTCCGCAGGTACCTTTACTACTAGTTTACACTATTCAATAGTATTAATTATTCAATAGTATTAGTAATAGAATAATAATAATATTGTAATAGGATTAATACAATTATATGTTGTATTACCGATATATTCGACATTACCTATTGAGTTACAGCAGAAGGTGTTTATGAAGTACCCATACAGGAAAATCATCGTCTCCACCAATATCGCCGAAACATCAATTACTTTCGAAGGTACCAACTACTGTATTCATATTATTATTATAGTATCAAGTATTAAGTAGTAATTAGTTATCAGATCTTATCCTTAACTATTAACATACTATTATAATGTGGTATAGGAATTAGATATGTAATTGACAGTGGATATTGTAAGTTAAAAGTATACAATTCAAAGATTGGAGTGGATTCATTGCAAATATGTCCTATAAGTCAGGCTGGAGCGAATCAGAGAAGTGGCAGAGCTGGAAGAACAGGTCCTGGGATCTGTTACAGATTATACACTCAGAGGATATTCATTAATGATTTATTTGAGAATAATATTCCTGAGATCAAGAGAACGAATTTGTGCAACGTCGTTCTCCTGTTAAAGTCGCTGAGAATTGTTAATTTGCTCTCATTTGACTTCATCGACCCGCCCTCAATTGAAGCTATTCTCTCAGCAATGCTACAATTATATATACTAAATGCTATTGATGAACTCGGTGAATTAACCCAAATAGGTATTAAACACATTATTTATAGTATTTAGTACTATTTAACACTATTTAACACTATTTACCATACCATACTCACACTACTATTAACTATACTATTAAAATACTATTGATTATGGATTAGGAAATAAAATGGTCCAATTCCCGTTGGAGCCATCGTTATCGAAGATAATAATAACGGCGATAGACTTGGATTGTTTGGACGAGTTGTTGACGATTGTGAGTGTGTTGTCATCGCCGAACATTTACTTGGTGGAAAACACAATTGACAAGGAGAATTCCAGTAGTTTAGAACGTGAAAAGTTCATGATACCGGAATCAGATCACCTGTCACTGCTCAATGTGTATAATAATTGGAGAAATAACAACTACTCACAGTCCTTTTGCACACAGTATAAACTTCAATACAAATCACTCAAACGAGCCAAGGAAATTAAATCACAACTTAAAGACATTGTAGATCTCAAGTACAAACATATAAAATCCACAGATCGTGTTAATTATGATGGTGGTGGTGGAGATGGTGATGGTAGTCTGATTGAAGTGGTTAGTAGAATAGTTGATATGAATAGTAAGGAGGATTTGGTGCGTTTATGTGTTTGTAGTGGTTATTTTAATAATGCGTCAAAGTTGAAGGGGTTTGGCGAGTATTATAACTTAAGGAGTTTTATACCTTGTTTTTTACACCCAACCTCAGCACTATACGGCATGGGATACACGCCAGAATACGTCGTATACCATGAAGTCGTCATCACCACTAAAGAATACATGAGATTCGTCACCACAGTCGAACCCGAATGGTTATACGAACTCGCTCCCAATTTCTTCTATCTCAAAAATTTTGGTAAACAACACACTATACTATATAGTTATAGTATTATATAGTTAATAATAGTATTGATATAGTTAATAATACTATTGTATAGTATTTATATAGTTAATAATAGTATTATAATTGTGATGATTATTTAGAGATGTGTGAGATGGTGCAGAAGAGTAGGGATAGGATCGAGAATAAGCGGTTATTGCAGGATTTGAAGATAAAGAAAAATGTCATTGAAACGAAACCCAAACAAGTTAAAAAGGATTTCGTACAATTCGGCAACAAAAAACGAAATATTAGAAGATAATCTTTTACTATACATAATATATATTTTATACTATATTTTATATACACATGTATATACATAGTAGTATAGTAAGTATAGTATAATACTATAGGTATAGTAGATAAGAGTATATAGTATAAGTATTGTATGTCTAGGTTTAGGAATAGTTAAATAGTATATTACCAGAGTATAATTAAGTATTGGTGTTTAATATTACTATAATTTAACTACTATACTATGTTATTAAGTATTCTAGAACAGAATACCATCCGACACCTTATACCAACGCCAACACAATAATATGAAACTAATATGCTTAATAATGATACTGTGACACTTTTACCATCAGTTTTAATAGTAATATTTTGGATAAGAGGATAAATGCAGACTAATGAATGGGGAAGAATACGCGATGTTGTCTCCACCATAAGGAATAAGAATACTAATTTATATTTAGAATTGATTTAAATATAATATCTAATATACTATTTAGTTCGTTAATAATGAAGTTCGTTTTATT
>JAJHPJ010000135.1:0-16936 GCA_026724395.1 Theileria sp. buffalo | reverse complement strand
CTAAATTCGTTAAATTTCGGCTTAACAGTAGAATTTTTAATTTTTTTACCTTTTAAATTATTTTCTTTAAATTTTCAAGTTTTTACATTTTTGGAATTTTCCAAAGTTTTATCATTCAATACAACATCAAATCCTCAAATGTAACAAATGTACAAACTAAATCGTTAATTTGTAAAAAATTAAATAAATTTGTAAAATATTAAATAAATTTGTAAATTAATAAATAAATTGGATAAAATTGAATTTTGTTGTTTAATGAGTCGAAATTTGCATTTTAAATTATTAATTTAAATTTTTCAAATAATTCCTCAAATTATTCCTCAAATGCAGTCAAATCAGTACTAATACCAATAATAATAGTAATAATAGTGTAGTAATAGTAGTAATAGTATAATAGTAGTGATGATGATGTTGTGGGAGTGTGTGTTATTGTGTGTGAGTGTGGTGGTATCATCGCAGTTGAAGAATTGTAACGAGTGTAACTGGTCAAAGAAACATTGCAACTCTTGTCTTCATGAAGGTCATCAATCACAAGTAATTCTTTACACTAATTAACTCCTTGATTACACAGTTATCTCCTTAGTTATCTTGTTATACAGTAATACTATAGTAGCAGCAAAAAAGATAGTTAATATAGTATAAGAAGCAGCAAATAACGTAGTAGTAGTTACTATAGAAGCAGCATAAGATAGTAGTTAGTTAGTGGTTAAGTTGTTATGATTTGACCTTACACCGTAACGTAGATATCAATTGGTTTAAAAAGATATAATAATAAAGTATCAGTAATAGAATTAGCACGAGAAAATCAAAATAATTTTAAAAATGGGAAGATTTCATTTGTTTTAAGATCTCAAGGTCCATTCGGGTCTCTAGGCCATGGAAAACACAATCTAACACATCAACACAATCAACATTATTATAATCTTATTAATAATAGTATTGTTAATAATAGATTGAATGATCATATGAGAAGAGATAAGTTTAATAAGAATATTAGTTTGGGTAATCAATATGAGTATGTACCATTACAACAAATCAAAGATGTAAGTTAACCCAACAATTGTATTATTTTGCAACCTATTGGTAATTATTTATTATTTGTAATTGTTTTTTGGTAAATGAGTGGTTGAAGCAGCAGAATTGGTTAGGTGAGAAAATTTTAAATTCGTAACCCGATCAATTTTTGACTTTTTTTTCTAAAATAGGATTTTTGTAATTAATTAACTTATTTAACTAATTAAATTGATTAATTATTTGATTAGAGTTTATATGTTGGTACGATAAGTGTTGGTACACCGGCTCAGATATTACATCCAATTTTCGATACTGGAAGCACGTAATCATTTTACACAACCCCATCTACTATCTTATTTTGCAACCTATTGATAATTATCTAATTTTGTTAATTATTTTTTACCAAATGAGTGGTTACTGCAGCAATTTGGGAGGAAAATTTTCCTCGCCAATTCTTAACTCTAACAAATTAGTTGTTTGATAAAATTGTAGAAATGTGTGGGTGGTTGGAACGGCGTGTGAATCGGAAACGTGTAAAAAAGTTAAAAGATTTAATCCCAAATTATCAAACACATTCAAACGCATCACAAACCCCAAAAAAATTCATATCAAAGTATTTTCAACTAAATAATTAATTTATTCATTTATTTAATTATTTAATTAATTTATTAGTTGAATTAGTTGAAATAGTGTTAAATAGTGTTAATGTGTTGAATAGTTTGGAACGGGTGAGATTGAGGGTAGGCCGGCGAGTGATGTGATTAGGGTTGGTGACATGGCGTTTGAACAGAATTTCGCTCTTGTTGAATCAGAATCCGATTCCAACGTTTTTCAGGTGCGTTACGGTGCTTGCAACAATCAAACAGATATTTATACGTAGTTATGACCTAGATGGGACTCTTTTCCCCGAAGGGGTCTCTTTTTGACCCTTACTACTCTACTTAGTTATTTAGTTATTTACCCATCCCCACCTACTATCCTTATTTGCAACCTATTGGTATTTATTTTACATTTGTTAATTATTTTTTACTAAATGAGTGGTTACTGCAGCAGAAACTCGGGGAGTGGAAAATTTATTTTCGCTAACCCGATCAATTTTTGACTTTTATTTTTTTTGACACAATTTGATAATTAAATTTAGTTAAATTATAGTTATTTAGAGTTAAGAATACTTAATTCTATAAAAATGTGTAGAAAATAAATTTTGAAGGAATAGTTGGGTTAGCGTTTGCGGAGATGTCAAGTATTTCCGGTCCTTCAGTGCTTGAGAACATTTTCTCACTTAATTTACTCAAGGAAAAGGAGTTTGCATTTTACATTGGCGGTGAGGATGCGTTGCTGATGTTTGGTGGCGCGGATTCGCGTTTTTATGAGGGAGAGCTGAAGATGTTCCCAGTGGTGCGGGAACACTACTGGGAAGTTGCATTGGATGGGATTTACCTCGGGAATAATAAAATCTGCTGTGATCAACCCAGTTATGTTATTTTTGACTCTGGGACATCACTCAATAGTGTTCCAAGTAATGAATTTCACAACTTCACAAAAATCATACAACAAGTAAGTTAACCCAACAATTGTATTAATTTGCAACCTAATGGTAATTATTTATTATTTGTAATTGTTTTTTGGTAAATAAGTGGTTGGAGCAGCAAGAATGAGGAAAATTTTCTTCGATATTTGCTAACCCGATCAATTTTGGACTTTATTTCCAAAATCCCATTTTTTACAATTAAATTTAGTTAATTTTGATAAATAATACAACTGTATAATATTTGTTTAGGGCTGTAAGAGTGGTGAGGATATGACATTAAAATACATTCTGGTAAAAAATAACCCGGTAAATAATATTTTTAGGGTGGTGAGGAGATAACTTTGAGTCCTGAGGAGTATATTTATGTTGATGGTGACGAGTGTATTCCTGGTTACATGCAATTGGATGTTCCTTCGGAATTCGGACATGCTTACGTCTTGGGCTCTAATACTTTTATGCAATTTTATTTCACTCTCTTCAGACATTCAACTAATAAACCATCAATGGTATCGCTTTACGGTGCTTGCATCAAATCAAACAGATTTCTTACTCTATTTACTCATTTTCTTAGTTATTTCTCCCTCCCGGGATTCTATTTACTCAGTTAATTATATAATTATTTTGAGTTAGAATAGTCGAGTGAATAATACAGATCCCAGGTGAACTCCAAAGTCAAGCGGGAATTGGCCCGGATAGTAGTGAGGCGGGGGATTCCCTACTGGATTTTAGTACTCCCACTCACTATCTTATTCAATACTTTATTTACTTATTCAATACTTTATTTACATTGTTACTTGTGTTGATAGTGGTCATGGTAATGAATGTTTAGGTGGGAATAGCGCGTGCTAAGAAGGGTCCGGAAGTGTCTAAGTTGGCTAGAGAATTAGCTTTTAAAACACAACAACTCTAATCTCATATACTATTAATCATACATAATATACTATTACTATTATACTTAGTACTATACTACTATGTATAATACTATAGTAATATACTATACTATATATTATATACTATATATATTATACTATGTATATATGTATATGTATAGTAGTACTAGTATAGTAAGTATAATGGTATAGTATTAGTATAGAGTAAGTTAATAGTAATTCTAGTAGTATATACTCTTTAATACTATTATTAACAGTTAATTAGAATCCTTTAAATAGTATTATACATTACTTGATATACATTTAGTTTACTAGCCAGAACCACTAAACCCAGACAACCACTTAACTAGCCATAAACCCAGACATATAATAACTATACTTATAATATTATACTACTATATACTTACTATACTATATATAATATACACATGTATATACATAAGTGTATAGTAGTATATACACTATAGTATATATATATAGTATTATATATAATATATTAACACTTGATTAAACATTAAAATATATCAAATCCACTCTACTACAGTACACTAAATCTCTTAATCTTAACCTACTAATCCCCTAATCTCAACCTAATAACACCATAAAACTGTGTTAACATAGTCTACTAACTCCCTTAAACTGTGTAAACTCAATCCCTTAAACTGTGTAAAAATAATCAACTTGAATTGGTATTATTAAACTTGGGATTGGATTTGAAATGAATGTATGGCGGTAGTTCATAATGTCTTTCAGCGGTTCTATAAACAATTTCAAACCCGTCTCTTGAATTTCCACAGTTTCTACACTTGTAATTCGGGTCATCTCTGACCTGTTCAAACTCATAACACCCAATTGTTTTCCCCTTGGAAATGTTAATCTCATGTCCGTAGACTGTGTAATTGCACTTTTTACAGCGGTAACTCGGCTCTGGCTGTGAAATTGTTAACCTGTAAAGGGAAGATTGCTCCAGCTGCGGTGACATATCTGCAGGGTCGATGTTCTCCAACTGCATCCCAAAGGGCAAAGATCCGGAAATTTTTAACCCTGCGCCAGACTTCACCATCGCCTTGAGCATCTCAGAATCCTTCAACTTGTAGTCAGGATCATCACCAATTGTCGTGTCCTCATTAATCTCCGGAATTCGCCTCTTACTCGAATTATAAGCCTCAAAAAATAATCGCTCCCTATCCAACATTGGTTTCTTTACGGAGTTAACAAATTTAACGGAGTTACTAATAGTATTAATAGTGTTAACAGTATTAACAGTGTGATCATTGGTATTACTAGTATTAATGTGTTTACTCGTGTATTTATTGTTTGATTGTACAAATTCCTTAATAGTATTAAAAGCTTTAAGGAAGTTATGACTGAAGAAGAAGAGTGTCCTGGGTTTTGGGTTAATAATAGTGCAGCCCATTTTCTTAATATTGTACAGGCACTCCACAGGTAATATTGCTGCACACTCCAAATGCCATGCCATGTGTCTCACATTCATCAAATGGTAATTCAAACACGTTTTTACATCCATTAACACACTGTTAACAGTGTTTACAGTGTTAACAGGATTTATACTATTAAGAGTATTATCTTGTTTACTCGTAATATCATCCAATTCCTTAGTAAATTCATCAGTAAATTGAGTAATTTGATCATTGGTAACCCGGTGAATAAGTTTAAGAGTTTGAAATCTGGATTTGAGACGTTTGGCGTATTGATATTCGGATTTGAATTTTCGGATGAAATGTTTGGCCAAATCATCTTTTGACATGTGTTGGAACATTTTCATGTCCTCTTCGATTTTGTCAAAGTCCTTCCGGTCCTCAGGAGTTATTGTCAAGTCCTCAAGGTCATCTGGCGCTCTCTGGACATATTTCCTCCGAAACCCTTCACGACTCAAAGGGTTTCTACTATCCTCAGACACAAATTTTATATACGGCCTATAACCTCCAATTTCTTCCAAAGCTCTAGCATATATCCATTCCACACTATTACCATTATTTACACTATTTTCCGAGTTAACACTATTTATACTATTAATACTATTATCAGGGTTTATATTACCCGAGTTTACATTATTAATACTATTTTCCGAGTTAACACTATCAATATTGTTCTGAGTATGTGTATTAAGTTCCTCGAGTACACCCCTAGAGTAATTGTACCATGTATAAAAATCTTTAAGTGAATGTTCAAATTGCTGCTGATAGAGAATTGGAAAGATTTTGAGTGGATGTGAGTAGACAGGTTTATCAACGATGTTAGGAATTTTAATTAGTTTAATTTCATTCATCCTGGAGTCAACTAATTGACTAAATATATCCTCACAGAAAGGTTTGTTAACCCGTAACAACTCGATTACATCGTTGGATAATCTTAATTTCGCTCGGTGTTTGTAGTAATTGTACTCCCAGATTAAATCTGATAATGAAATTGCTAATGAAACTAAGTCGTGATCAGTGACGCTACGGAACAGCCTCGAATTGTCACCAAAAATTTCACTTATTTGCTGCTTCATTTGAGCTAAAAGAGCTGGAACGTTTTTTAAGTCAGGAGTGTAACGAGGGTTCTCAATGTTGTGATCCTTCAAATCCACGTCCAATAAACGCTCAAACTCTGTCTTCAATATTTTTACTAAACAATAATACAATTAACTATGTTAATTATGTGTACTATTGCCCTAGTTACTCTACCTATTGTACCTATAAGTATAATTATATAGTTAATTAAGGATTAATTAAGGATAATAGTATAGAAATTTGAGTATAGAGTAATAGGTTGGAAGGAAAAAATTTTTCTTTATAGGAACAATCTTTTTACACAGTCTTATAACAATTGTAATAGTATTTCAGTTGGGATAGTACAGTGAATAGTATAGATCCCGGGTGAACTCCAAAGTCAAGCGTAAATTGGCCCGGATAGTAGTGAGGCGGGGGATTGAACTAAGGGGAGCTTAACTAATACTCTTAACTATATACTCTTAACTATATAATACTATAAAGAATGAAAATAGTATAGAAAATACTTTTGGTATTGAGAGTATTAATGTTTGGAAAAGAGAATTGGAGCGAATAAGAAAAGTTTGCGTCTCCGAATAAATCATTAAAAAGTAAAATTCGTTCAGCATTTTCATTATTAATTTTTACATTATTTAAGCTTTCAGATACTGTCAGAGGGTCCAAATTCAAACCCTTAATCACTCTCCTGAGTGAAAATAACTTGTCCAATGCTAATCCCAACTCCTTCTCATTCCAATTATTTATCAATAATTCCAACACATTTCGTCTCTCATCATAATTCAATTCACTAAAAAAATATTATAATTAGTTGAATAATAAATAAATAAATAATTAAAATAAAATTAATTTAATTAAATAAAAATAAAATTAAATGAAAATGTGTAAATTGGTATTGATAATACTATTGAGAAAGTATGGAGTTAAGATTTGGGTTG
Organism: Theileria sp. buffalo; assembly: GCA_026724395.1. Taxonomy (NCBI): domain Eukaryota; phylum Apicomplexa; class Aconoidasida; order Piroplasmida; family Theileriidae; genus Theileria; species Theileria sp. buffalo. The sequence continues at coordinate 10,050 of JAJHPJ010000135.1, read as the reverse complement.
GTTGATTTTTCGATTAAATCTAGCAAATCCGTCACTAATTCCTAAAACACTATTAAACACATGTAAACAAGTGTAAACAAGTGTAAACTCGTAATTATATAAATTTCTATAATAATGTGAAAAATTACGTTATGTATTGTATTTGTTGTTGTTTTAAAGGAATTAATGAAATTATTGAATTTAAGTGTTATTTCTGGAAATAACGACACCGGTGTCAGATTCCTACTACACATTCATAAATTTATTTTTTCATAAATTTATTTTTTCATAAATTTATTTTTTACCTCTGATGAATTTTTATATTTGGAATATAAATAAAATTTAAATATAAATAACGAATTGAAACCATTTTTTAATTAATTAATTATTTTAACAGATTCCAACAACACCACACACTCAACAATAAACTCAATAATAAACTTAATAATAAACTTAATAATACATACAATAGTTTATTAGATTAGGAATAAAAATAGTGCAGATTGAAAGTATTGATGAGATGGAACCAGATGAAGTAAATTGCGATTTTGAGAAGAGCGCCCGTGACAACGAGGAACGCCGACGTCACGATTGAAAGATTGGAAATGGCTTTTAACTCGACGATGTGATTTAAGTAAATGTAAAACTCAATGACAATTAAAATCGTGTGCGTCGGGTACCAAACATTAATCATCAACACCAACGATTTGATGTGAAAACTCAACAACAACGCATAAAACATATTCATCACTCCTTTTAATCCTAAACCACCTTTTTTAACACTATTCACACTACTTACAGTGTTCAAAGTGTCAATACCATTATTTGTGTTAGCAGCAGATTTGTCGAGAAATTTTCCTCGATTTTCGCTAACCCGATCAACTTTGGGATTTATTTTTTTTTCTCTTAAATTATCAATTTTTTCCAATTTTTCCCATTCCATCTCTTTAATCCCTTTTTTATCCATTAAATAATTCATTTTCTTAAAATTGTGTGTGAAATAATTAATCTTAAAATTGTGTATGAAATAATTAATTTTCCTTAAAATGGTATATGAAATAATAATGTATAGACAGTAGGAAAGTACTCTGAGAATTGAGAGTGAGATGATTCCGAGTTCAGTAATGTCTTTACAGTCAGCGGTGAGGTTTTTACTCCAGGAGCAGAGTGTTGGATTTTGTAGGAAAATGAGGAAAAAAAGCTCCATGGCACGACTATAAGTGCGGTTACAATACTCGGCGTTCATTCCAACACGCTTAAATATGTTCAACCTTGAATAACACATCATCACATTCGACATCTTATCCACTAATTCCAATAAATCTAATTAATTTATTAATTAATTTTATTATTTTTATTTTATTTATTTTTATTTAATTATTTATTTAGTTAATTTTTATTTTTTTTCTTAAATAGTTGATAAATGAGTGAAATATCAAGAAATTTGACTAAGAGAAATAGAAAATAAGTGTTAGTGAAATATCAAAAATTTGACTAAGTGAAATATCAAGAAATTTGACTAAGTGAAATATCAAGAAATTTGACTAAGTGAAATATCAAAATTTTGACTAAGTGAAATATCAAAAAAAGTGTTAGTGAAATATCAAAAAAATGGCTAAGAGAAATAGAAAATAAGTGTTAGTGAAATATCAAGAAAATGACTAAGAGAAATATCAAAAAAATGGCTAAGTGAAATACCTTCAGAATTGTCATAGGATATAACACTATCAGTAGTACCACCAGTACTACCACTGGAACTACTATTAGTACTATGAGAAGTACCACTGGAACTACTATTGATAGTATTAGAAGTGTTGGAAGAAGAATTGGGATGAAAATATTTAGTGATTTGATTGAGGATGGATTGATTGTAGGATTGGAATTGTGGAAAGCAGATGTTTGGTGGGTTGGTTAAGTAGTTGCAAGAGGTTAACATCGAGTAACTATCCAGGATCGTTGCTGATATTAATAATAATATTACTCTAACACTTATATTTATTCTTATTCCTCTTATACTATTACTAGTAACCTTTCCACTAGCACGATTACTAGTAACTTTATCTCTAATACTACTATTATTACTGTGTAAACAGCTCCCTGTTGCACTTCCAGAGGTACTATTAGAGGTACTCCCAGGGGTATTATTAGTACTATTAGAAGTACTATCAGGTGTTTCAGTAGTACTATTAGAGGTGTTAGAGGTACTTCCAGAAGTACTATCAGAGGTTTCAGGGGTAGTATTAGAGGTGTTAGAGGTACTCCCTGTACTACTTCCAGGGGTATTATGAGAGGTGTTAGAGGTAATTCCAAGGGTATTGTGAGAGGTGTTAAGAGTACTATAGGGAGTACTTCCAAGGGCTTCAGTAGTAGTATTAGAAGTAGTATCAGGGGTTTCAGGGTTAGTATTAGAGGTGTTAGAGATAGTCCCTGTAGGACTTTCCGGGGTGCTAGTAGTAGTATTCTTAGTACTATAAGAGGTGTTAAGAGTACTATTAGAGGTACTTCCAGAGGTGTTAGTAGTACTATGAGAAGTATTATAGGAAGTGTTAGAAGTACTCCCAGGGGTACTATCAGATGTGTGGGAAGTATGTGAATAAAAATTTTCAGGAGTATTGGAATGATTATGTATTAGATGTCTGTAGACTTGTGTTTTGAAGAGGAATAAATCAATGATGATGAGTGGAATTTCCCATTCAACATACTTGTCACAGATTTTACCGCAATTGCCACAAGTCGATAAACAATAATTCACCTCATTGTACACATGATACAACGTCACAACCTCCAATCCACAATTCACACATACCACCATTATTTTTACACTAATTCATCATTTTTACATTAATTTATTTATTTTACACATATTTATCATAATTTAATAAAAATAATAAAAATATTAATTATAATAAAAAAATAAAAAAATAATATTAATTTATTGAATTGAATAAATTATTGGATTCCAATGAGTGTGGTAAGATGTTGGAGGAAGAATTGGATAATTTTAGCCTTGTCCATTTCTTCGAGGGTTTGACGAATCAGCTCAAGTCCCTGGCCGGAGTTGAGGTAAGAGTTGACGTTGTGAAGTGTGACTTTACACCTGTGATCAGTGACAGTGTCGTGGATATAATTAATCGTCCGAATCTTCTCACTACGGTCTCCAGTTCTATACTGTGACAACCGTAACTCTTTCTTCATCTAACACATTACTATTTAGTATAGTATTTACTATAGTAGTTAGTATGGTAGTTAGGGTAGTAGTTAAGGGTATTTAAGGGGTAGTATATAGTAGTTAAGGGTAAAATAAGGGTATTTAAGGGTATTATACACAGTAGTTAAGAGTATTAGTATACTATTTAAGGGTATAGGGAGGGTATTGTAAGGGTCATGTCAAGCACATACTTATAGTACTAAGTATATTAAGTATATAATTAAAGAGTTTTTAAGCTATTTTTAAGGGTAATTAAGGGTTATTTTAGGAAAATTTCGCTCTAAAAGAGAGAAAATAGTAGTTAACACTACCTCAAGTGTACCTGAGGATACATACTATAAGCCTAATTTTCTACACTTTAAAATAACTTTTAGAACAAATTTTAAGTAGTTTTAAGGTTAAAAATGTTTTATTTGTTGATTCGAATTAAAAAATTTAATTGTTAAAAATTTTGGAAAAAAAATTTTTTTCGGAACCCAAATGTCACTTTTGGGTCCGGGCCATTTGACAAAATTCCAAAATTTTTAAAAACTCAATTTTTCCACCCAAATCAACAAATAAAACAATTTTAAGTGTTAGAAAATTATTATTAACTATTTAAATAGTGTAATTAGTACTATAATAAACACTTGACAAGTACTATAGTATACTAGTCTAGTACCTCTATTAACCTAATTTTCTATACTTTAAACTAACTTTTTAAATTAATTTTAAATAGATTTACATCTAAAATGATGTTCTAAATGTGTTGAAATTATTTAATTTGATTTGTAAATTTTTTGGAAAATTTATTTTTTTTCGGACACTAATGACATGTTGGTCCCAGACCAAAAATTGACAAAAATTCAAAAAATTTAAAAACTCAATTTTTCCACACAAATCAACAAATAAAACACTTTTAAGTGTTAGAAAATTATTAGTAACTAAATAAATAGTGTAAATAGTACTATTAGTGCTTAAGATCCCCTGGATAATACCCTCAGTAATACCTAATACTATTCTATACTATACTATTCTTGTAGTATTAATTAAATGTGTTAATTATTGACTTACGGATTCGATTTCCATTTCTTGTTTTTCTTTTATTTTCTTCTTTAGCATCTCCAACCCCAATACTTTATTATCTATCTACATCCAAACAATATAACTACTATATAATATTAACTATATACCCCGAGAGGGAGCTACTGCTGTTATTGCTGCTCCTAAAGTAAGAGCTACTAATACTATAATAAATAATACTGTAGAATATGCTGAGGAGAAAATTACCGAGGAAAATTATAGTACTATTTCTGCTGCTGTAGTTGCTGCTCCTAAGGGAGCCACTTAACTACTATATAACTATATAAATAGTGTGTAGTGTAAAAAAATCCTATAAAAGGTACTTGAGAAGAAGTATGACGTGATTCGGCGTGTATCCCGGTGGGTAAGTGTGTAATTCTAACGGCTGTTTCAGACTTGTTAACGCTTTGTCCTCCGGAACCGCTGGACCTCATCGTCTCAATCATTAAATCAGAGCTCTTAATGTTATTCTCCACGTTGAAGTGGGGGACTATTGTGACCACAGCTGAAGACGTTTGAACTCGACTACTGTTGAATGGGATCCTCTGTACTCTATGGACACCCCACTCATATTTAAACAATTCCATACCATCTAAATATTATTATTAGTATAGTAGTAAGGTAATAGTAGGGTTATAATAGGGTAATAAGGTAATAGTATGATAGATTAGAGTAAGTTGAGTTAATTGGATTACGAAAGATTTCGAGAGTTTTATTTGGATGTTTGATGTGTTTAAGGTTGTTGTTATGACAGATGTTAGTGTACATGTTGTAAAGTTCAGTAGCAAACTTAGCAGACTCATCACCTCCAACTCCTTGTACTACCTACAACATTATTACATACTAACTATACTAATAGGTATAGTAATAGGTATAGTATTAACTATAGTAATGGGTATATAAGGGGATATAGGAGGATCTGGATGGATAACTAAGCTCCCCGTTGTTTAATCCCCCGCCTCACTACTATCCGGGCCAATTCCCGCTTGACTTTGGAGTTCACCAGGGATACGTAGTGGCCACTAGACTATTCAGGATAGAATAGTATAAGTAATGTTAATAGTATGTGAGTCCCCCACCTCACTACTATCCGGGCCAATTTACGCTTGACTTTGGAGTTCATAGGAGATACATACTATCCACTCCACCATTGGAGATAGAATTAGATAATTAATTAAGTGTGTAAATAGAACCCCCGGAGGGAGAAAAAGAGTCCCATAGTACTAAATAACTGAGTAAATAGTATAGAAATGAGTAAATAGCACCCCCGGAGGGATAAGTAAGAGGGAGTTGTGTGATTTGATGCAAGCACCGTAACGAACTTGTAATAAAATTTTATCATAATTTAAAGTATGTAATGATCCAGAAAAAAGAGAATTCTGCATATCCAATAATTTTCTTCTCAAATCTTCTTTCTCACTACTTAACTTCACATTACTCAATTTATTCAATTTATTATTATTTATTTTATTATTAATTTTATTATTAATTAAATTATTATTATTGGATTGTTGTAAGATTTGTGGATAAATTTGTTGGTATAGTGAGAGAATTTCGGAGTTGAGTAATTCCTTAATAGAATCCGAAGGTTCTTCAAGATATAAAGAAATAACATCTTTTAAAGAATAAAATTGCGATGATTTAACATTTTCCAATTTTTTACTCACATTTGTTAAATTTTTATACAAATCCGATATAACACATTTTTCACGTAGAATTAAACTAAATTTACATATTCCATACATTAATAATTATTAAATAATTATAAATAGTATAATTAATTGTGATGTTGTGTAAATAATTCTCATTGTATAATTAATTGTAAATAGTGTAAATAATTGTAAAAAGTGTAAATAATGTAAATAATGTAAAAAAGTGTAAATAGTGTAAAAAATTGTGTTGAAAAATTTTGGGAATTAATTTTTTAATTCCAGAGGGTCCCCATCCAAAGCTCTTTTTACATCAAATTTTTAAATCAACAAATTTTTCAAATTTTTCAAATTATCTAAAAATATTAAATTATTTGATTTTGTTAATAAAATAAAAGATAAAATTTTTCTGAATTGTGTAAAATTTTTGTAAAATTTGTTGAATTTTTGATGACAAATTTGGACGAAATTTGTTCATGAGAATAATTTTACTTTTACTTTACTTCAGCAAATTTTCAGAATCTTTCATTTCCAACACTTTTCAAACCACTCAACACGTAATCACATATTTAAACAAATAAATAAAATTAATTAAAATAAATAAAATTAATTAAAATAAATTAATTGTGTAAAAAAATTAATTCTGTAAAAAATTTGTTTAGAATTTTATTTTGAGGGAGCGATTTGCGAAAACATTGTTTAAGGAGATCCGGAAGCGTATTCAGAGGAGTCGTGAGACGTTAGAAGAGCGAAGAATAAGACTTGACAACTGCCTCAGGTCAAAGCGTGACGGTTTATTATATCATCCGAAGTCGAGTTACGACTTTTACATTGCAGTTGAGGACAGGCCAGTGGAGAAAATAAAGCAGCAATTTCTAGCGGTTTTGAGTAAAATTAAGCGAATCGGCGTGGAGAACATTCACATTTACAATTTGGGCCTCAAGTCACTGGTGAGACCAATTAAAAAGCAAAACCAAGCGCAGTTTTTATTAATTAAGCTCTGCTCGTACCCGAGCATAATAAATTTACTAAGGCTAAAGTTTTTACAAGAGGAAGGAGTCCTGAGGATACTTCTGCTAAAGGATAAGGAATCAGATAAGGAACGGAGGATTTATAGAGATCAGAATTTATACGTAAGACATCCCTACTTTAATACCGAATTCTATCAGCCCCTCATCTCAAAATTAAAACAGTCTCCATACGTATAATTATTGGTTATTTTAAGTATTACAGTGGTGAAAATTAACTATTAAGGAGGAAAATTTTAGATTACAGTGGGAAAATTGAGGGTAAATTGGGGTTTGTGGAAAAAATTTTTCCTCTAGTTTAGTAATTGTAATAGTATAGAATTAAGAATAGTAAAAAGTATAAATAGTGGAGTGGTTTATACGTATTGTAGTATACCTGAAGGTCGTAGGTTCGAAACCCGGTCCTTCAACTGTGCACTATCCAGGAAATTTTTACTCTATTCACCAATTAAACACCTTAATAACATCTGGAACACCTTGTAACATAGTGTAGTATAGTGGAAATACCTTTATAACACTTGTAATATAGTGTAAACACTCCTTAAAGTACCTCTGACATACACTAGACACTCTTATAATACCCTCTAAAATACTCTAAAATAACCTCTAAATTACCCTAAAATAACCCTTAAAAATACCATAATAATATAATAATGACGAATATAAAATCATTGGATGACTTTGTGGATAGTAGTGAAGGGGTAAATTATAGTTATGCTGGCGGTCACAAGAGTGCCATAGGCATTGATGGCGGGGAGCATGTGGTAAATTTATACTTGGACGGGTTTATAGTGGACGGTGGTCCTTTCAGACCACTTTCAGACCCCGAAAACGCGCTCTTCGTCGCCGATGTCAGACGTGGTATCGCACCACCAGAACTACAACACGGCTCTCGTGATATTAATTTACATCTCATTGAACATAACAATTATTATAACAATACTAATAATAATAGTAGTAATAGTAGTAGTGTGAGTGGTAGTAAGGTAAATAGTAGTAGTAGTAATGTTGAGTATTGTATGGGAGAGAAGAATACGAATTTGAGAATAAAGTTATTTACAGGAGATTTAGTCAATTTAACAATTTCACAAGATGCAACAATAAAAGATCTTAAACAATTTATTCGGTCCCATACCAATAACAATACTAATAGTGTTAATAATAGTATGAGTAATAGTCGTAGTGTTAGTAGTGTTGGAGATGTATTATTGTATGGATTTCCACCGAGGAGGATAAGCTTTGAAGATACAACGACGTTAAAAGAGGCAGACATTTTAAACTGTAATATCATCCAAAAATATTTCTACACATCTTTTATAATATTAAGTAGTTAACAGTAGTAGTATATAGTTGAGTGTACCATAGTATTATATATTAGTATGTGTATAGTATTAAGTATAGTAGTATGAGTAATAGTATAGTAGTATGAATGTCTGGGTTTGAGGGTTTTGGTGTCTGGGTTTAGGGGTTTTGGCTAGTCAGATGGGTGTATACAGAGTATTGTATAATACTATTTAAAGGGTTTTAATATACTCCTAACAACAGTATTAAGTGGTATTAATAGTATTAAGGAGTGTTATCATAGTGTATACTAAAGTATATAATACTATACTATTATACTCTTACTACTATACACTTATGTATATACATATGTATATATATTATAGTATATATAGTATAGTATAAGTATAGATATAGTTAGTGTATATAGTAAATCTGTGTTATTAGATACTCAAGATCTATAGGAGGGGTTTAATTAGTTATTTTAAAATCCATTTATTGCATTTTATGATCTAGTTATAGGTATTTTAGGATTCATTTATTGTATTTTACCATCTAGTTACAGGTATTTTAGGATCTAGTTATAGGTATTTTATGATCTAGTTATAGGTGTTTTAGGGTTTAGATCAGTCCCCTGAAGGGTATCATTCAACTATTAAGAGTATACTATAGTATTTAACTATACTATGTATTGTGTATTAAGGAATAGTATGAATATTTGGTAAAAAAAGAAATTAAATAAAAATTTGTCAACTTCAGAATCTGGACTTTTAATATGATTAAATACTCTTTAAATTTTATATTATTATATTTTTATTATTTAAATGAAATATTTTCAGTTGACTTTTCAAAAGTAAGAATTCTCAAATTATATAATAATTAATTACTATAATTTAGTGTAAATTGATAGAATTAATTGTTTTAAACGGATTGATTAATTTTTAGTGAAAAATATGTAATGAATAATTCTGGATGGGGGTTACAAGATAGATTTTCTCAACTAGCTACGAATTTACATTTTTTTAAATTTCTCCTCAAAATTCCAAATTAATTCTTAAAAACTAAAATTATTATTAAATTAATTAATTAAATGAATTAATTGATGGAATTTGAAATAATAATACACATTAGTTCTTATTTTCTGGAATCTTCCAATTTTCCAAAAATTAATTATTTTTCACCAATTCAGACCATTATTTTATACTATAAACATTACTATAGTGGTGGATATAGTTAAGAGTAGTATGAGTGGTTTGATGTGTAAAGGGAATGTGGATTATTGTTTATTATATGTACAAGAATTTTCTTATCTAGCTAATTCTTGCTGCTGTTACACTATTTTCACTCATTACTACTTTATATTACAATTATTAAACAAATTATTTTATTATTGTAAAACTAATTTATTAAGTGTTAAATAAGTTTATTAACTGTTAAATTAAATTATTAAGTGTTAAATAAGTTTATTAAGTGTAAAATAAGTGTAAAATTAGTAAAAAGAATGACAATGGAGAGATTTGTGAAGTTATTGTTTCAGTTATTAATTATTAATAACATTCTCATTCATGCTATGGATCCCAATGGTATTATTAATACTATTCTATATATCCAAATATTTACAATACTATGTTAATTATTTTGCTGCTTCTTTGCTGCTGTTTTTCTTCACTCTCTTATACTAACTACAGTTACACATTATTTACCATTTTAACTAGTTTATACAGTAGTTTAGTTATTGGATATAGTAGTTACATAGTTAGTTAAGTAGTAAATTATTTTGCTGCTTCTTTGCTGCTGTTTTTCTTCGCTCTCTTAGGATTTTTTCGACAATATCTAACCATAA
>JAJHPJ010000134.1:0-17310 GCA_026724395.1 Theileria sp. buffalo | reverse complement strand
AACACTTTTCGTAATGAGTTTCACTTTTCCAAATATTATTATAAATACAATACACTGGACTGCAAGTGTTATTATCGGAATATCTTAAATAAACCAACAACTTGTATGGGACTAGCGTATTAAAATATTCCACAGCTGTGACATTATTAATATATTCCTTGGCATAGGATTTACACGAGTCACATGGAAATTTGTGTAGATTTAACAGACAGTCAGCGCAAGAAGCATTTTTACAATGATGAAGCATATAAAGTGTTAGACAAAGTAATAGAATAGCGAGTGAAATACAGAAAATCGCAGCCCTTTTCATAAAAACATCATCGACGGGGTCTTCTTTATACAAATTAAGATCAAAATAATTACTTGGTAAAATTTTACTTAGACGTTCAAAATCACACTCAAATTCCTTCTTCGGCTTCTCAACCTCTGGAAACTCAATTTCACTTGTTCTACGTCTATACTTCTCATAAATCCTGTCAATCCACATTTTTTCCTATTTTAACAACATTTTAAAAAATACAAAGTATTTTAGCTCATAAATTAATAATTATGTTAATTCGGTTGAAATTTTGAAAAATATTCAAAAAATCATAATAAATTCAAAAATAACATCAACTAACAGAAATTAAGCAACATTATAGACAAAATAAAATGAAAAATAATTATTTAATTATATTACTTATTGGGTGTAAAAATGAGTGTATCCTTCCATCCCAAATTTTGTAAGATTTTCTTCCTAAACCATTTAATTTAATTAATTTTTACCTTGTTTGACAATAAAAGTTGAAATAATGCTCATGTGTACCATCTGGCTTTAAATGTAATATAAACGGATTCTCATCAGAATTATAATAAAACATTGCCACGTCATTTTTAATATCATTTATACTATCATTAATACTATCATTAATACTATCATTAGTACTATAATTTGTGTTATTCCTTAGAGTTTCCTCTTTTATATGATTTTCAGGATTAGTTAAGGTTTTAATGCCTACTGGTGTGTTACTTGAGTCGATATTCGAGTATAGAGCTGTGATATCAATGGTGTATGGAAACTGTTTTACAAAAGTTTCCGAGTCTTTAATTGTATTTGCTACAGATTTAATCACACTAACATTTTCTTGGCCTTTTGACCAAGAGTAATCCTTATATCCTTCAACTATCTTCACGAACTCCTTCCATATCTTATCATTCACCTCACTCATTCTTACCAACATACTCACCACCTAATAAATTATACGTTGGTTATATGAATATAAGTAAGTATTTAGGATTATTACTGTTAGTAAATGTGTATTGTGATTCAGTGGTCTGAGTTGATTAAATCTCTTAACAACTTTTAACAGAGTTTCATTATTTAATTCAGCGCCAATTGCTATTAAATCCCAAATTAAAGTTGAAACTTCCATCTCATTAAACTTGAGTAAATGTTCACACACTAATTTACACAGCACTGATAGTAATTCCTTGTTCTCAATTTTCCCAAGTATGCTCATATACTCAATTAACCTCAATAAATTCTCCAGAATTTTACCCTTTTCAGTAGTATTAATTGTGTTTAGTGTAATTTGCTCAATTTCTTTTGTTTTAACTTGTATTGCTATTAATCCACTCAACAAATCCATCAATTCATCCATTTCCAACTCAATACCATTATTAATACTATTATTAATACTATTATTAATATTGGTAATATATTCTAGTATAAATGTGTAGAACTGTTTGGAGTCTTCTGAATCCATTGAAATTTCCCTTGATAATACCATTATAGGCGAAATTTCTGCCACAGAACACTCCTTCACTTCGTCCAACTTTGATATTAACACTCGAAATAATCTCTTCTCAAACATACCCAAAATACAACTACTTCTAATACCATATTAACACTATCCTAACTATATACTAACTATATAATACTATTAACTATAGTATTAACTATATAATAATGAATATAGTATTAACTATATAATAATATTAAGTATATAGTATTATATTGTATACTTGGAGATTTGTATGATATGTTTGAGATGAAGCCAATTTGGGAAAGATGCGAGTAGTGTTACTAATTGATAATAGAGTCCATATTGAGGCACTTTTGCGATACTCAAGGCTTCAAATATTCTACAAATCATCTTTGGGTCCTTAAAGTAAATCACTCGTTTCTCCAAATATTGAGATAACTTATTATACAATGATACATCTAAAAATATATTTACATTATTCAAATTGTAAAATAAGTATATACCAAAGTAATTAATAGTTATGTAATAAACTATATAGTATAGTAATTAATAATTATGTGATGGAATACTTTGTATGTTTAGAGAACCACAAGTAATAAGAGCTTCTGCTACAAGTTCTGGAGGCCAATTAAATGCTAATGTCGACGGTATATTCCTAATTAACCTTCCATAAGTTAATCCATCACCCAATCCCAAATTTCCCAATACCTACAACATCATACATAATATACTAATATAACTATTATATACATAAAATAATAGTATTAATAGGGTATACATAATATACTATTAATAGGGTATACATAATAGTATGAATATGGTATATAGCTGTATTAGTTGTTACTATGAGAGCTTTGATGGTATAACCGTATTTGAGAGTATATAAATATTTCCATATTTCTGAAGCGAATCTGGGTAATATCTCAGACTTAATCCCATAGATATAATACATTTCTGCTACGTCAATTAGGTTATAATAAGTAAATTGATGTAAACAGTATGGCAATTTATTGTCCAAAAACTTGACAAATTTACTATTCCTAAAATTCCAACCCTTTAAAATTTCTCTCTCCCGATCCTCACTTATGGCCGTAGAGTAGTCAACTTTAACTTTATAATCATAACTTCTTCTATTCAGGAATCTACTCACATAACTATAAGGTAATTTCTTCACACATTTATATTCATCACCACTATTTATAACATTATTATCATTATTTACCGTGTTATTAGAAGTATTTACGGAGTTAATAACATTATTACAACTATTTACCGAGTTATTAGAACTATTTACCGAGTTATTACAACTATTTACAGAGTTGTTAGTGAGTGTATTATTGTGAATTGTATTAAAATGTGTTAAAATTGGTTTCTTTTGTATGTGTGGTAGTTTGGATAAGTATCGGCAGAAATTCCCAAACTGGTCCTGAGTAAAATTATCGAAATATTTACACAAAACTCTGCTGTAAAACTCTGTAAAACTCCTATCAAAAACAGCCATCCGGTCAAATAATAGCAATAATTTGTCAAAATCAGCTTGAGAAATCTTTATTTTACCTGAAACTATTAAATTAATTGCCTTTTTGTATATATTACAAAATGTTTCAGAATCCTGTGAATATCCTACACACAATCTTACATATGACTCGATCAAATGTGTTATATTATGCCTATTAATCTCAAACTGTTCAGATTCCAGAATTTTAAACAATTTCTTAAATAACTCAATATTACTTATTTTTAACCCATTTTTCACTAAAATGTGTGAATTAATGTAAATTAGTGAATTTACTACTTTTGAAAAAGATACAAGGAATTTAAATAAGGAATCCACTGGAATATATGAAATTACTTCATCAACTTTATGAATTAACTGTGTTAACAGAAGATTTGTACCTTTTTTACCCAAATTCTTAGGGCTTGACAGTTGCTGTAATCTTATACAAATTTCTTCCAAATTTACATTTATTCCTCTTTTCAACTCATTTATTACATTTTTATCTAATAATTAATCGAATTTATTTTTTTTACCTGAAATCTTTGCAATCTGATTTGTGTCAATACTATACGTAAATAATTTGAAAGAGTTTAAAAAGAGTTTAAAATGTACATTTGGTTTATTATTCTTAAATTTGCGATATGAATTCCTACTACTAATCTCCCATGGAGGTATTTGCCTCCTCAGAGCCATACTCTACCAAGATTCCATACAACAACACTATTAATATATAATTTTGTAAAATATTACAATCTTGCGTGAGTTCTATTCTTAATAATATTTTTCCTAAAACTGTTCAACAACTGCTTGTGCTTATTACCCAATCCCAATGGCATTATCACCGATCCAATTCTTATCATTTTCTATCAATCATAATTACAATATTATTATTATAATTATTATATTATAATAATTATTATATTATAATAATTAATTATATTAATACAATTAAGATATTTATTATATAATAAATAGAATTATGATAATTGTGATGTGTATAAAAATTACTTTGGGTTTGATGAGTTTTTGATGCATATTGATGGTATTCCACTCTGGGCCTATTGGTATTTCCATGTTAGTATTATACTCCTGTCGACTCGTGTACGGATGCTCCAACTACAAATTTTTTACAGTATTATATAAGTTTAATAACTATTTAACATACTTTGTGTATGTAATATTTGGCCAGTTTGGGATCTTTTTTACTATTGATCTGGATCTTTCTTTTTTTCACCTTATTATCGACCATTTTATCATCCTTTTTCACCTTACTCAAATCCTTACTCACATCCATATTATCATCCATTTGATCATTGTTAGAATTAGTATTGATAATGCCATGACCTGTCCATGACCCCCAGCCTGCCATGTTAGTAACTTTCTTTTCCTCTTCTTCTTCTTCGTCTTCTAAGTAATCCTCATCAGGCCTCGTGATGAACATTTGCTTCACAAACTCTTTATTCTCTTCATTCTCATACACTTCCAATTCATCCATCTACACATTTAATTATTAGATTTTATAGTTACCAAATTGTCCAGTTCATTGTCTTTTCCTAATCTTTCCACACACTTTTCTTTATTTAATTCTTTAGTATTGTTTACAAGGTTTTCTTTATTCGACTTATCTTTATGAACAGTTTTATCAACTAATTCACTGGTTTTAACAGTATCATCAATCTTTTTAGTACTATTAGGTCTACTAGTTTCAACTGACTCCTTGTCATTCACAGTATCATCAGATGACTCCTTGGTTTTAACAGTATCATCAACCTTTTTAGTACTATTAGGTCTTCTAGTATCATCAGATGACTCCTTGGTTTTAATAGTTTTATCAACCTTTTTAGTACTATTAGGTCTACTAGTATCACCAGATGACACCTTGGTATTAACACTATCGTAAGATAAGTTACTTGGATTAAATGAGTTAAAATCTGCTCTGGTATATCCAACTGATCGAATAAGTTCACTTGTCTTATCTTGATCAAAATTTAATAAACCAGACTGATCTCTACAACTAATCCTCACCTCCTCTCTACACATTTCTTCCTCACTACACATTTCCAACTCCTTAACCTTATCATCATCCTTATCATCAACCTTATCTTTAACCTTATCATTATCATTAACCTTATAGTTATTATTGTTATTATTTTTAAATTTGTTGAGTTTAATAATTTGTTCATCTACTTCTACACCTTCATTATTTACTAATATGTTATAATCCAACTCATCATCGGATTTTTCTTCCAGATGTTCATCACCATCACTATCTTCTACATCTCCAACACTATCTCCATCACTATCACCTTCATCGTTATCATTATTGTTAAGTTGTTCTCTTTGATTTTGTATAGCGTTTTTCATAAACGTTAAGTTAAATAATCCCTTACTCGGTATCGGAACTAAACAATTATCATACAATTTACCATATAACTATTTTTATCCTATGTAACTAATTGTTATAGTATATAACTACTCAGTATTATAGTAAGTACCTAGTGTTATAGTATACAACTACTCAGTATTATAGTAAGTACCTAGTGTTATAGTAAGTACCTAGCGTTATAGTATGTAAATACCTAGTGTTATACCATACAACTACTTAGTATTATACCATGTAACTACATAATGTTATATATAACTACTTGTTATGTTATTACCTGTAGAATCTAAAATAACATTTAATTTACTATTAACATCTTCCACACCTTCCACACTATCAACACTATCATCCACACCATCAACACTATCCTCATCCTCTTCATCACCTAATCTAACAGTTTGTTCAATAAGGTCCTGAGTATTCTTTAAATCATTCTGTTGAGCTGTTACAACTGGTATGAGATCTTTCCCACCGTATCTTAGTGCCATTTTAGCCCATTTGGTCTGGGCTTCTTTCTTTCTTAAAATCCTCTTTTCAGCTCTTTTGCGCTCAAATGTGTTCTTAATCTCAGTGGCAAGTTCCGGGTCATCGATTTTCCCCAAAAGCTTCGCTGCCATCTGCAAGTCGCGCTGCTTCTGCCTCTTGTGCCATCGCTTACTCTTGATCCGGTTAATGCGTTTATTCTTCTTCTGTTCCCGGGCGATTATAGCTCTTACCAGCGCCGTATTATCCAACTTAGTTTCTACTTCATTGCCCACACCGTTTAACTCCTTTTCAAGCTCCGTCTCAGGGGTAAATTTTGTACAAATTGTGCTAACCGTAGGCTCAGACCGAGGGTCTGAACCGTACACTAAAGTCTCACTTTTCCTAATTGCCTTCACTATCGGCGCCCATTTCTTCGTTAAAAAGCGTTTCGTGGATTCATACTGCGCTTTTCGCTCAATTCTCTTCAGTCTCGACTGAGACTCGGAGGTTAGTACCGCAGGAACTTCTTTATCAATTTGCTTAAACTTCTTCACTAAAGCTTTGTACTGGTCCTTAGACTCGTTGGACTTGGTGATCCAGTCATACGAAGCACTCAACTCCTCAAACTGGTCAAAATCAAGCAAATTTCCTGAAATTTCAATACTGTCCTCTAATCTATCATATGTATCTTCCATTTTATCTTCTATAGAGTTTATATTTTCTTTAGAGTTAATATTTTCTATAGAGTTAATACTTTCTATAGAGTTAATATTTTCTTCGATAGAGTTAATATTTGCTGCATCTGTTGAATCTTGAGAATCAATTAAATCTGGATTATCTTCGGTATCAGATTGATTATCATAAATATAATGCCATAATTCACCGAAGTCCTCTTTTTTACTCTTTTTTACATTATTTACAATATTTATATTATTTTTTAAATTATTAATATTATTTATATTATTATTATTATTTGAATTAATATTTGTAGAATCGATAGTTAAATCATCTTCAGATATTTCTTCATCGTATGAAGCGAATTTGACATTTTTGGCCTTTAAATGAGCTTTAGACTTGGAAGATTTAGATTTCTTAACCTTCCTCATTTTTATCCGATTTTTATCAAATTATTGTTTAAACTATGAATTATCAAATTATTTACATTAATTTTTATTTCGATAATTATGAATTTAAATTAAAATAAATAAAAAAATATTAATAAAAAATAAATTTATTGGATAAAAATGAATTTATGGGATAAAAGTAAAAAGTGGTTGAAAAACGGGTTAATTTGGGGTATAATTAGTTATATCACAGAATTATAAATTAAAAGGCTAATTTTCATTTTTTGTGGAATTTAAGCTAATTATCATTAAATTACAAAAATAGTGTAAAATCCATAATTAACTAATAATTAAAAAATTTTAACATATTAATAAAAATTTTAAATATTAATAATAATTTAAAATTAATAAAATATTAATAGGGGTGAAAAAAATTTGTGTAAGTTTGAGTGTTTGTAATTTGTGTAGTATGATGTTATTTAACACTATATTAGATAAGCCTTATAAATAGTGAAAGGGAGGTTATTTCCCATGATTTCGCCTGATTTATTTAAATATTTTAGTGTAAATTATTCTCTGCGATGGGAAGGAGGAAAAATGAACTTTTTTAATTTTTTTAACCATCATGAATAATTATAATCAAATTACCAATTCTAATCAAATTAATAATTCTAATCAATCTAACAATAATTCAAATTTAATTAATAATTTTACTCAAAATAATAATTCCAACCAATTTAATGATACTGTAAAGGATTGTACTAAAGATTGTACTGTAAAAGATACTCTTAAGGATACTCTAAAAGATACTATTAAGGATAGTACTAAGGACAGTGTAAAGGACAGTGTAAAGGATTGTACTGTGATTGGTAAGACACAGAAACGTTTACCTTCAATTGGTACAAAGTCGAGGTCTTGTGACTACAAGGCCAAGAGCTCTGCGCAGGCGAAGGCCAGGGAAAGTGACCCTTCCGCCGTCATTAAGGCAATTGGTTCCTACGTCCAGTGTAATATTTGTACGAAACTTTGCTCCCGGAACGGCCACATCAAGTGCGCAGAGTGCATCGACTTTAACATTTGCCTGAAATGCTTCTGCTCAGGACTCGAACGACCTGACGACGACGTTCTCGCCAGCTCTTTCGTTAACGTTTCCAAAGAACATGAAGAACATCTCAACACACACAAATACATACCCATCGGTCCTTCCAATTTTGCTCTCTTTTCACAAGGTACAAAATTTTCAATTAAATTATTTAGTTTAATTTTTTCAATTAATTAAATTATTTTTATTTTATTTAGTTAATTTTTTTCTAATTTTTAGTTAATTTTATTAATTTTTATTAATTTTTATTAATTTTATTAATTAATAATAAAATGTGTTAGACTGGTCTGCGGAGCAGGAATTGTTACTCGTAGATGCAATTGCTAAATACGGTCTCGGTAATTGGACGGTATCACATTCATTAACTTATATATTAAAACCTATATAATATATTAAACCCTATAATTATATTAAAACCTATAATAATATATAATAATATGTTAAATACTATAATTGTATTTAGGAAGTATCGAATATGGTAACAATGTCACATTCTGGATATAAGACTGAAGAGGAGTGTGAGACTCATTATTATCAATATTACCTCAACTCACCCACAGGACCACTTCCAGTACTTTTTACTACTCAATTTTTTATACTACTCAATCTTTTACACTACTTAATTTTTTACACCCATAAATTAACCTTTTAGACTACTCAATTATTTACACTAAATTAATCTTTTTACACAATTATTCATTAGGACACGTCTAATTTGGTCTATGGAGACGATGGAAAGCCTCTAATGGTACCTTTTAGAGGTCCTAGACCACTTCAAGATAAACCTAAACCAGGTAATTATCCATCTCGTTTATATAGTTAATATACTTATTATATAGGTAATACAGTTAATATACTTATTATATAGGTAATATAGTTAATATACTTATTATATAGGTAATACAGTTAATATACTTATTATATAGGTAATACAGTTAATATACTTATTATATAGGTAATACAGTTAATATACTTATTATACTGTGTAAAATTGTATAATAATGTAGTTACAAGTAATAAACCACAAACGAAACCTCAAATAATTGGGTATTGGCCATTGAGGGGTGACTTTGACATAGAGTATGACAATGACGCTGAGCTTATTTTGGCGGACATGGAGTTCAGACCTGATGACACGCCCGAACAAATCGAACTCAAACTCAACGTCATTGAAATCTACAACTCCAAACTCGACGAACGAATATATCGCAAAAAAATTATTATCGAACGGTATACAACACTATTATTTATACTATTATTTATACTATTATTTATACTATTATTTATACTATTATTTATATACTATCTTAATACCCCGAGAGGGAGCTTGCAATTTCTGCTGCTCCTAAAATACTAACTAATATAGTAAGTAGTAATTAGTATAGTAATGAGTGTTAAGGGAGAGGGAGCTTGCAATTTCTGCTGCTCCTAAAATACTAACTAATCTAGTAGGTAGTAATTAGTATAGTAATGAGTGTTAAGGGAGAGGGAGCTTGCAATTTCTGCTGCTCCTAAGAAAAGTACTTAACTATACCCTTTACTATTACTATTACTATACCTTATACTATTACTAATTACTATAGTATACTAATACTAATTACTATAGTATACTAGTACTATTTACTATACTATACTAATACTATTAAGTATAGTATACTAATACTGTTAAGTATATATATATCCCGAGAGGGAGCTTGCAAAATCTGCTGCTCTCGGAGAGGGAGCTAAATTAACCACCATACCCTTATACTATTACTATAACTTACACTATTACTATGCTATTACTATACCTTATATTACACTATAATTAATACTATAAATAGTATTAATAGTATAACTTATATTATTGTGTATATTATTGTTTTAGAGGATTATTGGATACCAAATCATTACAGCAGAAGGAGAGGAAGTATACGACGGAGGAGAAGGAGTTGTATAACTTGTTCCGTCCGTTTTTACGTTTCCAAACGCCCGAGGAACATGACCACACCATCCAACTGATAATCAAGGAACGGAAATTACGATCTAGACTCTACCAACTCATGGTCTGGAGAACATTAGGTCTAGAAACTACTGATGATATTAAAGTAATACTCATACTATTGTATAGTTAAGAGTATATTATATAGTTAAGAGTATAGTAGATAGTACATTATAGTAGTATTGTAGATAGTATTAGTGATATAGTTGAGGGTATATAGTTAAGTAGTTAATAGTATAAGGGTACTAGGTAGTATAGTTAATAGTATAGTATAGTAGCTCCCTTTCGGGGAGCAGCAACTACTGCAGCAAAATTTGGAGTATTTTTTTCCTCGGAAATTTTCTCTCCGAGAGCAGCAGAAATTGCAAGCTCCCTCTCGAGTAACAGAAAATTTAGCAGCAGAAACAGTAGTAGCTCCCTCTCCCTTAACACTCATTACTATACTAATTACTACTTACTATATTAGTTACTACTATATTAGATAGTACTATATTAGCTCTTAATTTAGGAGCAGCAGAAATTGCAAGCTCCCTCTCGTGTTATATAGCTCAATATTATGTAGTTACCATACTATTAGTTAATCTTAAGTATATAAATATGGTAGTAAAAAAAGTCAAGCGTAAATTGGCCCGGATAGTGAGTACCCGGGGGACCACCATACTATTACTATATTTATATACTTAACTATTAACTAATAGTACTAAATCAACTTATTCTAACTATCCAATACACTAACCACCTTCAATAGTACTTTACATAGTACTGTAAATAGTACATTATAGTAGTTTAGTAAATTACTATAATAAATAGTATTAGTAATATGTTTGTATAGAAATATGAAGATAAATTACAGCGAATTGAGTTTTTTAAGGACGCTTTGGAACGACAGGACTCCGACCCTTCCCGACGACATGAACGAAGACTAAGAACTTCAAACAATGACAATGACGTTACACACTACACATTTACTTATATACACTCAGTTAAATACTTTATACACTTAGTTAAATAAATAATTATGTGTAAAAATGGATTTAGATGAATATGAATGCGAATAGAATAAGATTATGTGATTTCATTGATGAGAATGAAATTGAGTTTTGTGAGTCGTTGCACTTGCCTCCGATAGCATACTTCTTAGCTAAAAGAGTTTTATTGCAAGAATTAGCATCAAATAACATTTACTCGGTGGATGACATGTGCAACGAGCTGAGAATTGACGGGACTAAGCAGGGGCGAATTTTTGATTTTTTGTTAATGCTCTCGCCGAAGGCGCTGAGGAACATGGAACAGGACGTGGCAGACCTCACGAAGGTGAAATTGGACAAAAACGGACTCGTCGACACAGCAAACGTTGCTGCTCAAATTACTGTTGACACTTCAACTTCCTTAGAACTTCTCAAAAAACTTTCACCCACTAATAAGGAATTAGAAACTGATGTTAATAGTGGTAAATCTAGTAAATCCTCAACACCCACTGAAAAAAACTTAAAAAAACAAAAAATACAATAACACCTTTAATGTTTTATTTATCCCATTTTTATTATTATTAATTATTATTTATTATTATTTATCATTATTTATCATTAATTTATGGTATTTGTGGGTTTTTTGTGAAATCTAGTTTAATTAATAAATAATTGACCCTATAAATTAATTAAATTAATTATTTGATAATGAATTTGAGAAGATATAATAGTTATGAATCTGAGGATTCATATTTAAATGAGTTTTCCCGGGATAAGTATGGTGGAATCTCGGACTTGGGTTCACTTTTGCATAAAAATCACAGAAGTTCACATGGATACAACTTGGCTCAACTGCAGAAAAGCGATTTTTTTAAAATTTCTGCTAAAAGCCCTGGAGATTATCGCAAAATCGACCTCATGTACCGGTTTTACAGAATCTGCAATAATCTTAAAATTCAAAACCCTGACAAGATTTATAACATGTACTTAAAAAGACTTAATAAGAGGATCCGTTTAGAATCTTCAAATAGGAAACTTGAAATTATCATTTCAGCTCTTTACTATCTTGACCAATGCCTTGAGAGAGGCAATAATTACACTTTGCGGGACATTTTACTTAGAATTCCAGACTGTAAAGTTAATTTGAAGCGTTTTACTCGATTCGTATCACAACTGGCGTCTGAACTTGGAATTAACACACTTCCACTCCTTGATGACACGATGTTAATTAGTAATATTTTAGATCAAATTAGGATTTATTGTTCTGATCACATTACAACTAATGGGAAAGATAATCCTAAAACCACCACTACAGTAATTAATATCAATGAATTATTTGATCTAGAAGATATTATGTCATTGTCAACTACAGATTCCAAGGATTTACAGGATTTAGGAGATTCACCGGATCTAGGAGATTCACCTGATTTAAAGGATTTACAGGACAATACACTTCATACTATAAAACATGATAATATTCTGGACACTGACGTTAACACTATTGATCCCATAAACACACCCACTAACTCTATTATCAAGGATAAAAGTGTTAATAATAATATACCAAGGGACACAACATGTTATGGTCAGATTTCCAAGTTGATATCATTGAATTATGTGAAATTGGTGAAGTTATCTGGGCGGATATTAGCATTGGTAGACGAGGCGAGTGCTAAGGAGAATGTTATGAATCCTCAGAGTAGAGTTGTTTTTGCCTGTAGAAAGACCTTAATAGCTTCTGTAATTTACTTGGCAGCTATGGTTTTGAAGATTCCAGTCACGCCGAATCTTATTATCAAGTCGTTAAACGTTGTTAAGTCTTCCTTCTACCGTAATTACAACAAAGTCACCAGTAGGATTGTGACGATTTTTACAAGTAATTACAACTGTAAAATTAGTCATAAAGATCATCTCATGTCATTATTACACTTACTCACCAACAATACTAATACTATTACCAACTCTACTACTAACACTATTACTAACACTATCACTAACACTATTAATAATATTAATAATAGTATTAATAATAGTAATAATAATTGTTTGTTAAAAAGTGTAATTCCTAAGATTGTGAAGGTAGAAAAAATATTTAACGTGGACAAGGGGAAGGATAAGAAATTATCATTTTCAAAGACAATTACATGTCTTGACATTTTAAGTAATATCAATAACAGTAATTGTAAGGGAAATGGTGTAATAGTATATGAAAGAGCTGCTAATAGATATGTATGCAGGTATAAAATCAAGGGGAAAATGAAGCGTAAATGTTTTTCAGTTAGTTGTCATGGTCAACAAACGGCATATGAACTTGCTATAGCTTTTTCTAATCATATTTCTAATACAACCAATAACTAATATACTATTACACTATATACATTGTATATTACATAGTATACACTATATATTATATACTATATACCTGAACCCAGACATATTAGTATAGCTAATACGTATAGTACTATAGTCTTAAACTATATACCATAGTATAGTAGACTTAACTATATACTACTAATTATACTATTGTTAATAGTATTAGGGAGAGGGAGCTTGCAAAATCTGCTGCTCCTAAGATTAACTCTATGGATACTAATACTACTACTGGTAATAGTATTGAGTGTGAGGGAGCTACTTTACTATAGTACTTAAGTATATACTAATTATAGTACTTTTAACTATATACCTACAATACATATACCTAATACCTAAACCCAGACATCTACCTACCTATAATACTATTACTAATATACCTATAATATTATACTACTATATTACTACTAATAATAATACTATATTACTACTACTAATATTACTACCTTTTATTACTATTACTATACTAATATACATATACATATTACTATACTATATATAATATATATATATTAGTGTATAGTAGTAAGAGTATAAATTACATGTTATTACTATATATTTAAAGAACCACGTAACACCTTTAATACTATTCAATACTACTTAATACTCTTGTAAATAGTATATTGAACCCTTATAAATAGTACTATAACAGTATTTATACAACCATTGTACTATACCTAAACCCAGACACATACCATCCAATAATACTAATACTACTATACCTATAATATTATACTATTATCTTACTACTACTATTACTACTACTCTTTTATTACTATTACTATTAATATTACTATACATTGTATACTATACCCAGTATACTATACACTATACATTATACAAAGTGTATATTACATACTATACATTATAATCTACTACTACACACTACTATATACTACTATACAATATAATCTACTAGTATACACTATAATGTAATGAAATTATTTGTTAATGAAATCAAATGGTAAATCTATAGGTTTACATTTTAATGGTTGTACTTTAAAATATTCATGTTCCAACGCCTAAAATATTCTTTTACTTTATAAATTACCTTTTTAGCACTTATTCTCTCATTCGGATTCAATTTCAACAATCCTGATAACAAATCCAATGCCACACCATTGACATCTGAACATACGATTAACTCAATACATAACATTATTATACATAACATTAATACTATAAATTAATAATAATTAGAATTAGTTAAAAATTTACGTGGAAATAATGTCGATAGTTCTTTAGGTTTTGAAAAAGAGTATTGTGTGTAAAAGGGCAGTTTCGTGGCTTCTGGCCACGTGGTTTCCGGTGTGCCGAGGATGTTATAAATTTTCCCGAGTTGGTCAATTTCGTTAGTGCCTGGGAACAACGGCTTCCCAGAAAGAAGCTCCGCAAATATGCAACCCACGCTCCAGAGATCACACGCAAAGTGATAACACTCTGCACCCATGAGTAGTTCCGGTGCTCTGTACCAAAGTGTTACAACCTTTGACGTCATTCTCTCCCTCGAGGCGTTAAGTTCCATAGTCTCCAAGTCTGTGCATTCCCTGAAAATCGGCGGGTTTACAGTTCTCCTGGCCAGGCCGAAATCGGCGATTTTACAGACACCAAAGGTGTCAATAAAAATATTCGCCGGTGAGAGGTCCCGATGTGCAAAAGACGACGCGTGCAGAACTGTTAAACCCGTTAAAATTTGTGACACTATGCACTTCACATTCGGCTCAGTTAGTCTTATTTTCGCGTCAACGACTTTCTTTAAATCAGACGCCATCACGTCCATGACAATGTTAATGAAGCCTTCCTTCACGTAGACAGCAACTAAACCCATCAAGTTCTCATGACTCAATTCGGTCATGACTTTTAACTCACGAAGCGTCGTGAAGTGAATTCCAACCATCCCAACCAACTGACGGTCCTTAGTCACGCCCTTCCTGTACTCTATGTTCTTCACCTTCTTTATCGCAACCATTCTACATACAATTGACTCAATTATAGGTTAATTAAGGTAATTTTAGAGTAAATTAAGGGTATTTTAAGAGTATTTTAGAGGTATTTTAAGGGTCAATTAAGGATTATTTTAAGGGTAATTTAGAGCTAATTAAGGATTATTTTAAGGGTATTTTAAGGGTAAATTAAGGATTATTTAAGGGTAATTTAGAGCTAATTAGGGGTATTTTAAGGGTATATTTTAGGGCAATTTTAGGGCCAATTGAGGATTATTTAAGGGTCAATTAAGGATAATTTAAGGGTATTTTAAGAGTAAATTAAGGTAATTTGAGAGTAAATCAAGCTAATTAGAAGGTAATTTAGAGCTAAAATAAGAGTAATTTAAGGGTAAAAAAGTACTTTCCTGTGAGTGTATCCATGGCTTTGATAACTTGACCATAAGTGCCTTCCCCAAGATGTTTCCCTACAGGTGTGAATCTCTTCTCAAGTGATTCAGATCCATTAGAATCACCCACGGAATCTTCCACTTCCTTTACATCTTCATTATTATTTAAATTATTTACAACTTTATTATTATTTAAATTATTTACAACTTTATTATTATTTAAATTATTTAAATTTTGTGTGTCTTGTGGATTAATTTCATAATTTTGTTCTTCCTGGTGTTTTACATTTTCTTTAACCGTTTTATTTTTTCCAGCCTTTACGGCTGATTTTTTCACCTTTTTAACCATAAACTCATGTGAATCAAACTATAATACATTAATAAATTATATCCTCACGTGTTGTGTGGTATAAAGTACAATTGTATAATTTACAACAGATTCAATGTAAATTTATGCGCAAATTTGTAAGTAATTCTTATAGAAATTTTATTGGACTTATTTCACTCATTGGTTTAACTTGTTTCTTCATCAAATATCGCATTAATATGACCCGGAAGGATGCCATCGTAATATTACTCTCATCTCATTATTATTTAACTTAATCATTATTATTAACTTAATTAACTCATTATTAAGTTTAATTATTTTTTATAGTTAATTATATTATTATTAAGTTAATTGTATATTTTAGGAACGATTTGCTGTAATGGAAGACGGGAAGAACTTTACTATTGATTCGCCTACTTTTGCTCCCAAAGTTGAATTTTCCGACTCTAAAGATTTAAACGCCAAAGCCAAAGCGCTTTTAAACAGCTACATCAAAGCTGACCGACTCCTACACCTCACCCGAAAACCCAAAAAAGATTAATAAATATCTTTAACCCACTAATCTTATACTATTAATATATTTTTACTACTATAAATTGGTTAATAGTGTAAAATCTGGTTAATACTATAAATCTGGTTAATGGGTAAATTTGGTTAATGGTGAGCATAAATCATGTGAAGAGTACAGGGGCCCAGTGTTCCCATTAAGTTCCTTGAGTATTTTCCTGAGAAAAGTGTTAAAATAAGCTTTACCTTCCAAGGACTAAATACTGTAACAGTATCTTCAAACTCGATAAATCCGCTCCATCCTCCTCTAATCATTATTATTCAAGGTGTAAAAATACTTAGGACAGTGTCGTTGACTACTATTGCTGTTTCCAGTCTCCTGTTTTTACTCAAATTTTCCCTCAAAGGACTACTCTCAAAGTCCTCATACGCCAATAATCCACATGCGTCCTATTAACAATAGTATTAATAATATTAATAGTATTAATAAAATAATTGGATTAATAATTAATAATAGTGTAAATAATAATAAGAATAGTGTTAGAACTTGTAAGATATGTTTAAAAT